>VZTN01026755.1:106988-122702 GCA_013400515.1 Erpornis zantholeuca | reverse complement strand
GACGGAGCCGGGACGACGGAGCAGGGAGCCGGGACGACGGAGCCGGGAGCCGGGAGCCGGGAGCCAGCGGCAGCGCAGAGGGAGGCGAGCCGAGGCGGAGGAGGAGCCAGCGGGAAACGAAACTGGCCCGGCCGTCCGGGAAAGCGCAGGTCTGCGGGGACCAGCCCGTTCTCAGGACGCCCTTCTGCCTTCCCCGCCCCGTGTCAGTGGCACCGGAATGAACGGGCTCGGTCCCGCGGGGAAATGGCTCTGTGCACGAAAGGGATCATCAGCAGTCACGGGATGTAAGGTCCCAGCCCCGGGACCCGGTCTGTCCGCCCGCCAGCAGCAAAGGGTCATATTCCCGCGGGCTCTCGTGGCTGAATCCTGATGATCTTCTAAAAAAAAAGGAAAAAAAAGAAAAGAAAAACAGAACGGCAAATATGCTCCGCTGCTTGGGACTGGCCCAAAATGACTAACAAGTCACGTCCAAGCAGCACTGGGCTGTCAGGCATATCAGTAACTTGACCCTATTATTTGGCCACTCAGTGCCTTGATAACAAGATCAACAAACACAAATAATTTTGGGAGTAAACCGGACTTTTTTCAAGCCTATTGTCATAACCTTGCAATGGCCAATTTCAGCTTTCATCAGCTCAGAGGCAGGAACCAGAAACACTGCAAACAGCAATAGCACTGACTTAGTCTCATGACAGCTGCTATGAGTAACATTGCCCCAAATGTAGTTTTTGAGTTTTCAAAAAAAGTAACCTAAAATGTTGGAGAACCTGCATCTCTGTAGGAAAATTCCTCTTTTGCAATAGTTGGAAAACTGCCACTTACTGATATCTAAAGTTAAACTTCTGATGCATTTTCTGAATGAATATACTCTACGAGTTAGTCTACTCAGCAAAAAATTCCTTGGAAACTTGTCTTCCTCTGGTCATCTCAAACACCTGCACAAATACTTTTTGCTTAGGGTAGACTTAGACTGCAGCGAGCAGGGAGCAACTCACAGGCAGTACCAGTTGCAAATCATCTGTACTAGTTGGAAACCGCCCATCCCAAAGGAGCTGGTGGAAGGCTGGGCCAGAGCCAAAACCAGAAACAGCCTTGGAAGCTCTTCAATACAGTCTCAGCATCATGCATCAAAATTAATTTGTTTTTTTTCAGGCTGTTTCATACCTGAGAACTCCAGAACCATTCCACATCACTCAAACACATGGCTATGGCAGTGGGATATGGATACCAGAAGACACAGGGTAAAACATGGTTCATTATACAGGAAGCCAATAGATAGTTTTAAGACCATAATAATATGCATTGATTAAGAGTAGGGGCACTTTTCAGCCAATATTTTGCCTGGCAGGATGACATCCTGTACACATGCCTGGCTTATCTGTGGTCCCTTCTTCTAGTATTTGTGCTCCTCCAGCACCCACAGTCACCAAATTAGGAATGTTAAACAGTACATCCTCATCTTTCCCTTTCAGCACCTGTTGTGGGCCCTTGCTTATGGAGTTACCTAAATCTCTTCTTAACTCTGTGATAGAGTCTACCTCCACAAACCCCTGTGGTCTCCAATTCCAGCAATGCAATTGTTGCATAAAAACCTTTCTTTTTATAAGTTTTAAACTCACATCCTACTTACTTCAACGAGTGACTCTTCTAATAATATTACTGATTTTGGTGAATAAAAGTTCAACATTCAGTTTATTACCTACAGGATTTTTTAAAGGTCACTCAGATTTCCCCTTCAGCCTTTTCACGTCAGAAATGGGAGCCTCCATGCCTTGTAAGGCAGCTACCTTGATCATTTAGAAACAAGGATAACTTCTTTAACTCCATAAGGTCCTGCCAAGATGTGGAGACCTGAACTGCATCACTAGTCAGGATTCGGTTACGCTTACCAAAGTTTCACAGACCAGCAGAGTAAAGCAATCTACCTTGCTCCTGGGTGATCCTAATCTTTTAGCTGACTTTTTTTTCTGCTGCCTCCCACAGAGCCATTGATTTCAGAGGAGTGGCAACAGTGACTAAGATCTTTATGAGCACAAGTGCCATGCTGAGGTCAGCATCAGGTACACAAGGTTTCAATGGTTCTTTCAGATCTGCACTGCCTCATCTTTATCTATACTGAAACTTACCTGCCAGTTTTCTGTTCATTTGTTTGCTTGAGGTCCAGCTGACTTGAAGCCAAGTTTCATTTCAAAAGCACCTGTAAAGCTGGCCATTTCCCTCACTGACCTCTGGGCTTCTTTCTCTTCTGTTTATTTATTTATTTTTTTCTACTGTTGCCTTGCCCCTCTCTGCTGAAAAAATGAAACTTTCATTTTCCCTTTTCCCGTCTCACTGCCTTGATATAACCTTGTTACAACCATTCCTGAGCCAAGCTGGTGATGATCCTCTCATTTATAATACGCTTATGAGATCGTTCATAATAGGCATGTGGTGCCTGTTCTCATGCCTAATTACTTCAAAGTAGTGTCTTGCAGTATTTAAGTAAAAATATAGAAAAAGAGAGTTGTCTTTTATGCCCAAGATGTTTTGCTGTATTTAAAATCAGTGGAGAGAGTATGACTCAGTTTTAAAAGTAACTTATGTTAAGCATTTTTCAGCCTCTTTACAAGGACCTTTATAATTTTGTCCTCTGTATAATATGAAGCAATGTTGAAGAACAAATATGCTAATTATGTACAAACCACTGTTCAGGAGCATTTTCACATTTTTGAGTGTCCACTGTGCTTACATAGAGCTACAGGGAAGAGATACAGATACAAGAGGCCCTATGAATCTTAAAATATTTTGATCCACACAAAGTAGAAAAAGAGAAAAAAATCCGAAAATTGATTAGACTGTAACTTAAAAATATATGTAAGTGCACAATCCTGTAAACAGCTGTCTTATACACCAACAGGAAAAACTTAAGTTGAAGACCCATAAAATATATAGGTACATAGAATACATGCAAATAAAACTGCTCTTTTAATGCAGAATAAACTTTAAAGAATATCAGTGAAGGGACTCCAGTAAAGAAAAGGTTTGGGGATAACACCATAAGAACACAGAAGTCAGTATAGTGTCAGGGCAGGAGAGATTCCTCTTCTGCCCATGACAGTGACCACTGCCAGATGTTTGGGGAAGGCTATGTAAAGGACACAGAAAGTTTCTTCTTGCACCATACTTTTGTCAAGAAAGATCATAGAGACCATCTTTTTAAATACTTTCTGAATGGGAAATCACATATACACTATTAAGGGCCCATGGTGGACTTCTTTCAACTGTGCCTAATCTGTATCTATATTTATACTGTGTGTTTCATATGTCTTTTATAACTTAATTGCATGTGGGTTTTAGCTTTCTGTTTGGTAATTTCCTCTCAGATTTCTGCATCCCAAGGATAGAATGAATCACTCTAAGTGCAAGGTCCTTGACAGAATCCCATTTATGGTGCTGCAGATGCAATCAGAAAGAGATAATTTCCAGTTGAGACTGGAACAAGAAGTAAAACATTTATCAAATGCCAAAAATTACATCTGCCATTGCATGACTGGCCTGGTTGTCCTTGGACCACTTCTGGTCCTTCCAGGTGATGTGATATGACTCTTCCTTTAACCTTTCTTATGTTACTGGTTTGTATCAGTACTTTGGTTTCCCTAGTAAGATACAGTTTGACTGAAACTGACAAACAGCCACACTGGGGAAAGAAATATATTTATTCAAAATATAAAATTACATTAATTAGATAAATATTGTATAGTTGTTGTAAAAGTTTTGCTTTTCTAGCAACTAGGCACAAGACTATTATCTATGTTTTTCCATTTGGATTCTTCCATACTAGTTGTGTATTTATTTATTATCTAGTGCACCATTAATAACATTATTCAATCATTTTTGAAAAGTTATATTAATCTTTAAAAGGTTTTTAGATGCAGATTTGGAGAACCAAAACATTTTTAGTATCGAGACTCCATCAGGCCACTTCAAGATTACTTCTATAGTAATATAGAGGAAGGAATCATACTTCCTACAATTTTCAAGGAACATTTATGTTTTTCTGAGACTCTTCCAGAAGGCATTAGGACAGAAAATTTCATTACATGAAAATTGCTTGCAATATTTCATGTAGATTCAAAGCCTGTACTTGTGTTTTCTTGTAGGTCTCACCGTAGAGCCTGTGAGCTAAGACACTTTGGGATGTAAAATGTGATTGCCTTTCTTAATGCTGCTGGGACTTGTACATACGTAGGGGGTACATCCTGGTCTGGGTTTACTTTGTGGGGCTTTAAAATAATGCAGAGAGTGTCATCTAAAAACATACTTAGTTGAGGGAAAAATAAAAAGGACTTTAATTTCCATTTTCTAAGAAAGCACTGATAGAATTAGAAAGAACAGGAAGTTTTGAGTATGCTTGGGTGCAAAGTTCCCTGCGTGTTTTCCTTGAAACAGAGATCTGTGTTTTCAAGGGAAAACAGTCCAAAAATGCTAATGTTTTAGTTTTCTGATTCATTGAGCAATATTTTTCTGACATGTTTTTGGAGTGTTTGGGTATCCGATGTAAGTCTTGTGTTGAGAGAAATTGATAATCATCAAGGATTTTTTACTGACTTTGGAGATGAAGTATTTTGAAAATTTTTCTAGGCAGCTGAGGTACTAGGCAACAAGCTCGGGACTAGTAATAAACTTTTCACCTCAAAGAAGAGAGAAAGGCTGTAGTCCCTACACTTGCATTGACTCACCTTGACATGAACAAGAGATATGAACGAGGAAAGAAAGGAATTTGAGTTGGGGCCAGAGAAGATAAGAAATGGAATAGGATTCCTGCCATGCAACAGAAGGGACATCTAGAGTGAGGAGGAAACAGGGTATGTCAGACTTCTCCAAATTAATAGAAACATTGAAGATACCAGTTTCCTGGTAGTTTCCTCCAGAAGAGCAACTTCGATGTCATTTGCATTGTCTTATCCACCTCCCTTTCCAATTATATTTTCAAGTTTATTATCAACAAACTCTTTCTTTATTAGAATATCCTGCTTTTATCCTTAAGTTTGTGTCTTATGTAAACCTTATGTAAATTCCTTATGTAAAGGAATTGGAAGGGCACACGGTTAACTCCTCCTGGAATAATCTCTGCGGAAAACCTCTGAGACCATTTTGGAAAGCCTCAGAAAGGAGATGTTTCCCATCATGCTGCAGCAATACCTCTGTGAGTCAGACACAGCAAGAAGTCTCCCATCCTGGCCCTACTGGTATGAACCTGCTCCAGCAAGCAACAGCTGATAGAGACAACAATAAAAACTGTTCATACTGTTTTCTGCTGATCTGGATATTATTCACCTCCAGGAAAGTGAAGTAAGGATGATGGGAATTTGAGGATAGCCAATGATGGGCATGATTAATACTTCTTATTCACAAGCAGGTTTTGTTTCCCATGAAAATTTAAAAACAGGATGAAGGTAGTTCTACCCCTTTTTACAAAGGGGAAAACAAAAGGAAATAAAAAGAAGGCAACATGAGGGCAAGACTGCTTGGCTACATCAGCAGTTCTGACTGGTCAGTGGAAGAGAGGGAAGCTCCATTTTAGGCATTGACAACGTGCAGTTGGAAGGTGTTAAGACTTGAGTATGACAGTGTACCTTGCCAGAAGTGGCAACATTGAATGGCCCATGCAAGAGTGAGGACAGGCTGACTGAAGACAGACTGAGGCTGAAAATTTGTGACAAACCTGTTGGTGCATCTGGACACACTGAAAGACTGAAGACAGCGACAGGTGTTAGGATAGAGAGGCTCCTTCTCCAGCAATACCTATTGTGCCACCAAGGAATTGAGGAATATGGAAACTGGCAGCTTGGTTCTGGTTTCTCCTGGTGTTACCATGAGTGGGCAGCCACCAATGTCTCACCTCAGGCTGCCAGCTGTTCCTGCTGTTAAGGCTAGCCATGTGCTCAACTTGGTGCAGTAGCTTTGCTCGAGGTGCTTTATTGGAGACCAAGAATTAAAGAACCTGCATTTAGTTTCTTTTCATGTATTTGAAGTCATCAGGCTTCCTAACTTGGATTGGTCTTCCATGAAAAACTGTTTAAACTTACAGGAGCTCCTGACTGCCTGACAAGGGTGCAGTGCAGTTATACAAGCTCAGTTTTCCCCCTGCTTCACGAGTTTAACCACAAGAGCTGAAGTCACGGACACCTCATACACGAAAAGGGTTTCCAGATGCTAGACCGGCTCAAAGCAGAGGTACTCAAACATGCTCCCAGGCCCGGGCAGTGGCCGTGACCGAGAAGCGGCTCTGGGGCATAGGGACACTAGGGACACTCGTGGGGCGGGGCGGGAGAAGGAAAACACGGCGGCTCGCTGCCAAGTTTCGTTTCTGCGAGAACGGAAAACGAAAGTGAGCTGTTCCCCCGCGGTCGGTCCGGCACGGCGGGGCGGGACGGGCGCGGAGGGGAGGCGGTCACCGCGCATTTAAGTGCGGAGCGCCGGGCCCCTCTCTACAGCCTGCGAGCCGAGCCGAGCCGAGCCGGGTCGTATTGAACCGATCTGAGACCAGCCGAACCAAGTCCAGTCGAACCGTTCCCAGGCGGGTCCAAGTGAACCGCAGCGCATCCATCGGGTCAGAGCCGAGTCGAGCCGAGCCGAACCATGCAACTGGCCGTGCTGGGCCGGCTGCTGTCCGTCGGGCGGGCGGTGCTGGCGGCGCTGCGGGGAAGCCTGGGCGCGCTGTGCTGGAGCCTGGCTCCCTTGTCCCTGTCCCTGCCCCTGTCCCTGCCCGGCTGGAGGGACTCGGCGCCCCGGCCGGAGCGGGAGCGGGAATGGGAGGACGCGCCCCCGACTCCCACCAGCGTCAATTACCACTTCACTCGGCAGTGCAACTACAAGTGCGGCTTCTGCTTCCACACGGCCAAGACCTCCTTCGTGCTGCCCCTGGAAGAGGCCAAGCGGGGGCTGGCGATGCTCAAGGAGGCAGGTGAGTCCAGGAGAGGGGAGACCGGCGGGAACCGGGGAGGGGGGACCCCGCAGGACCAAGTGCCTTCGAAAAAGTTATCCCGGGGATGTCCCTGTCCCACTGCCATGGGGCATTGATAGCACTAAGCAAGAGCAGGCGATGGGCAGCAGAGGTTCACAGCATCTTTCTTTGGTCCTTCTCTAGGAATGGAGAAAATCAATTTCTCGGGAGGAGAACCGTTTCTTCAGGACAGAGGAGAATTTGTAGGCAAACTGGTCCAGTTTTGCAAGCAAGAGTTGGAGCTCCCAAGTGTCAGCATCGTTAGCAATGGCAGCCTGATCAGAAAGCAGTGGTTCGAGAAGTACGGTAAGGAGGGAGCACTGGGCACAGCTGCACTGGCAGGGCTGGGGAGCCTCCACGGGGCAGCCTCACCCACAGATGGGCTTAGGGGCAAGTGGGAGATGGTTTCTTAGTGGTTCATATATAGGAAATGCAAACCAAGTGTAAATAGCAGTGAAACAGTGTTGATCATCTGTTGTGAATATAGGCATTCCAGCAAAAAACGTTTTGGTATAATGGTGTAATAAAACAATAGTTCCGCCTGCGTCCATAATGCTGGGGGCACACACACAAACTACATGTTTTGATGCTGCTGTTGATGTGGTTTTTGTGGCTGATACACAGATACTGATACCAGATACCACACATACCACAGTACTGTATCTACATGGCATTTTGTGACAGATGACAAGGAAGTGAAAGTGAGCAGAGTCCTGACAGCTTTTAGCTGAGGGACTGGATATTAACCAATTTTTAAAACTTGTTTTCAGGTGAATATTTAGATATTCTGGCAATTTCATGTGATAGTTTTGATGAGGATGTCAACATTTTAATTGGCCGCCGTCAAGGAAAGAAGAACCATGTGGAAAATCTGCATAAACTGAGACAGTGGTGCCGAGAGCATGCTGTTGCTTTTAAAATAAATTCAGTCATCAATAGATTTAATGTTGAGGAAGATATGAATGAGCAGATCAAGGCACTCAACCCTGTACGCTGGAAGGTAAGAAGATAGTATCTGCCACAAGTTTTCTGTTCAAAGAAAAGTAATAATTAAATTAAGTCCTGGAGTTGTCTGAACCTCTATTGACCTGAGTCTTACCTCCAGCTGCAGCTTGGGCTGGTGTTAAGAGCCTACTTGTCAATGTTGCATGGTGCTGAGACAGGTTCTACCTCATTCTGCACTTAAACAGAGCTCAGTAGGTCACAACTCTTTTTTTGGTTGTGTTATGTACAGGAAAATTACTATTTCACTGTGTGTAGATCTAGGTTGTTTTATTATATTAAAATTAATACAGAAAGCCTTTAACATGTAAAAATGTGTTATGGTGTAGAGAAAATTAGGAAAAATTAGTGAACAATGATACATTAAAGTCAAATTGGTAGCAAGATATAAGTGCATATTCATTTTCTCTTATAGAGTATTAGAGGTTAGTGTATACATATTATGGTTTTTTTTTTACTAGACATAAGTTTGAAAATTGGTAGAGATAATGTGACATAAATATGGGAGAACTTGTGGAATAATTTCTCATTATTTGCCTCATGGACATTGTTATACACACAGAATTACTCAGAAAAAAAAACCAAAAAAAACAAAACACTGTAAGGGAAATCTCAGATAGTAAGGAAAATCATAATTTATAACATTTAGAATTCTGTAATGTTAATTTACAAAAAATATATCTGCACTATGCCCTTTGTGGATTGTTCCGTTATCATAAGTTGTGACATTGTGGCTCCAATGACAGAAAAATTAGACATTGCTACTGAGACTGAAGTCTGTTATCCTCAAGACAAGCAAAAACATAAAGTCTTAACCAGTTGCTCTCTGTATTCAGGTGTTCCAGTGCCTGCTTATTGAAGGGGAGAACAGTGGTGAGGATGCCCTAAGAGAAGCAGAAAAATTCGTTATCAGTGATGAAGACTTTGATCGATTCCTGGATCGCCACAAAGATGTCTCCTGTTTGGTACCTGAATCTAATCAGAAGGTAAAAATTAAACTGTCCTTTCGTAACTTCATTTTTAAATAATGTTAGAATATTTGAAAGGAATGAGAAACTTTCATGGCAAATCATACTTTACCTATTAATTGTGGCTTAGAAGAGGTGCTGTACAATTTTATCAGCAACTGGTTTTGTTATGGTGGAAACCAAGATTTTTAATTTCCTTTAAGGCTTTTCATTGATAACAACATTAACAGCAGAAGAGTAAAACCCATTGATTCCAGTCCTGTGGACACCAGTGGGAGTACTCTTCGTGACTTAGGCACAAGATCCTGAAAAGGCTCAAAGTTAATGTAAACACACTTTATACTCTAAGTATATTTTCCTAATAGGGATTCACCGTGATGTTACATTATGCCAGTGTTGTCAACCTACATGAAGTAAGACAGCATCCCAGACAGCATTATATTGGGTACTGAGGAACAGTACCCAACTAATAGATTTTGGGTAATCCCTCCTGCAATAAAGTTGCATTTCTAACAACTTCTGTCTGAACTCCTTTGGATTGCACACTCAGGCTCTTTATTCTTTATCCTCGTGCTCCTGCAGAGCCTACCAGTTAACTTGATCAGCTGCCATCCAGCTTGCATTAGCCACACTAAAGGACTTTGATGCCTAAGGGTAAAGCTCAGGCCATTTTGTAAATGCCTACGGACCCTGAACATGGGATGGGAAGAGTAAGAAGACTCACCGTTAAGAACGTTTATGAATTAAGTGAGGAAATAGCAAGTTCAACCAAATTCAGGACTGCCTTAAAGTTCCCATCTTGTGTTCCTTTTCCTCTCCACAGATTAAGAGTCCATTTACAATTTACTTCTTAATGTGTGAAGAGCTCAAGTGAGCAGACTGGGTTGCCTTTGCTATATAAGACATAAAAGTGGGACTGTGCAGTTAGCATTTAAGGCATTCAGTGGGAGGGAGCAGTCATCAGAGAAAGGGTTAAGATGAGAACCCAGAACTGTTTTTCTCAACAGAAGTTCTACAAAAAAGGCTTCCCATGGTAGATTTGGTTCCAGAAGACGGTTTCTGATTTCTGGTAAACCTCTGTGAAAGATGGACACCAAACTGATCAGATGTCCTGTTCTACACAGCAGCAATGTCCTGCTACCCAGAGAATTTTAAGGAGGATCATTTAGGAGATGCCCATTTAGCTAAGCAAACATGTCTTATTTCAGCTGTTGGCCTATTTCTTGGTCCAGACCTGAGAGCTTTTTTACCTTTGAGCTGTGAGAACACCTTTGTCTGGTGGGGTAATAATCAAACACTAGTTTAAATGATCTACTAGTGTTAACTAGTAAACACTAGTTTAAATGATCATATCATTTGCTTGGAAAATGACATAATCGCTCCGGCATGCAAAACTCTAAGTCCTTCTGCTGTAGAAAACTTGGATATTATTTAATAATAATAGAATAGAAAACTTGGATATAATTTAAAACACCTTTATCCAGTTGGGCATCCACACTTCAGTTAGACACTGGAGAGGTCATATTCCAAGAATTACTAGTTTATTAATTCATAAAGTTATGCTAGTTATTCTGTCATTTATTTCTATAAATTTCATTCAAGCTCACTGAAATAGTGATACAGCCACTGTTTCAAAGATTTGTATTAGACTTTGAATGAATAGTTGGTTTTTTGTCCCTCATTTTTCACTTTTTGATTTGCATATTAATTTAGTTTTTTCTTTTGATCTATTACAGATGAGGGATTCATACCTCATTCTGGATGAATATGTAAGTCTTTTTTGATACGTGGTATTTGTATGCTAATATACATATGTATACAACAGTGACAACCAATTAAATTTACTCTGCATTCTATAAAACAATTTTACCATGTAGCACAAGGAACAGATGTGATTTGTTCTCATCAAACATATTGTGAACTATAATATAGTATGACCCTAGGAAAAGTTTCCATCAGTTTGCATGCATAATCATTGCATCACAATTCTTAAAGTGTAGATGTCTATTTTGCAGGACATCTTTGCTCTTTTTCCCTTTAATATAAAAATACAGAACTTGCCCTCAAAGTTAAGTTTCAAAGTGCCTACTTAGTTTACATGTAACTGAAAAGACAACGTTTAATCTTCATGAATTATGATATTGCTTTGTTCCTGCTAAGGTAAGTCATGTCTAGCCATCAGTTTTTGAGCCTTATAAGGACTAGAGTGAACCTCTTCATGAACTTACAAAGGCTTTTGTGGAATTGTGGTGCAACTTTCTTAAGTTTGTAGAAAAATTAAACTTGTACAAATTGACTTTCTGACATCTTATCATCTTATCTATTGATGTTCCAGATGCGCTTTCTAAACTGTAGAAATGGACGGAAAGAGCCTTCCAAGTCTATCCTGGATGTTGGTGTAGAAGCAGCTATAAAATTCAGTGGATTTGATGAGAAGATGTTCCTAAGAAGAGGAGGAAAGTATGTGTGGAGTAAAGCCGACATGAAACTGGACTGGTGACTCAATATACTGAGTTAGGGCAGTGCATTCTGTAAAAATATGTGTATTTTTATAGGTGAGTGTGTACTTGTATCTAATGCTTTTAACTACACTTGGTATTTTACACAGACTGATGTTCAGTATGACTCTATATGTGAAGGTTACATGTTTTTTAAAAGCAGAATATGTTTTCTATTATTTTCCTGAACATGACCAAATACTTTCAGAGCTTTCACATCAACAGGTCTCTGAAATAGACTTTCTAGTCCATTACACGAAGGACTTAAAAGCAAACTGTTAACATAATGTCATGCAGGGCCTGTTTACAAAATACTACATGAGTGTGTGTGCCTGATAACAAACCAAAAACCACCCTAATCTCTAATTCATTCTAAACAGCTGTAATGATGGAGAAGTCAAAATTCTTATAAGGGAATGCATTCTGACTGTTTCTCAGGAAAAGATGGATTGCAGTTCCTCAGTAGATCACACGAGGGCCAGCTGGCAGGCCTTTGGAAGCACCCTCTGCCTTTTTCAGGGGTAATAGAGGCTCAGAATCTAGGAATCATTAAGTAACAATGTATTGAAAAGGAAATCAAGGTGAAAAAATTGTCAGTTTTCATTAAGACTTAACTGTAACAGCATCTTCTCCCTCTCCTCTATATACACATGTGATATTTTCAAAAATATTGGGGGATGTAATTTTCTGTGAAAACATATTTTTACTCATGAAAAAACATTGTATTTTTATGTCCTAAAACCTAGAAGTACATTTTACCTAATGATAAACAACATCATATTTCACACTGGCGATGTCCTTAGTTCTAACAAATATTTACAGTGAAACATTGTTTTCATTTTATTAATTAATTTCTCCATTTCCCTTTCATTTGAAAATTTTAATTTATTATTTTTAATTATTTTCTCTCCGTGTGCCTACAGTGCTGGTGAAGATTTCTTCTCAAACTCAAATTAATACTATGTAGAACAACCTAACATATATCTTCTGTTTCATAGTAGCTTTTTATTTTGCTAAGTCATGGAACTAGAAAAAACAAAGTTCATATATCAAGCAACCTTGCTTGTCTCAGTAAGTAATTAGTTTGCTGGTTCCAGAGCTGCAGAAGTTAAGGAAACTAATTGGGTTTTGTGAGAGCTGCCTTTGATTTTAAGAGCAGGTAGCAACAATATAAAATACAGAAAAATAAAAAAAAAAATCCCCCAAACCAGAAAAATAATCTAATATACTGCCCTCATTCTTGGTTTTCTGGCAATTGTTATGGCTTTACAATTGAGGTTTTCCAAATTTAACTAGTCCTATCCTCCCTCTGTCTGAAGGGCATGAGGATAAGCACTGCACAGAGCAGAAGTGAGACAGCACTATTCATTCATCCTGTCCACTGAAGTCAGTGTCTGGACTGTCTCACACATTTAAATATTTGCAGCAGTTGGGAGCCAGCATGCATTAAATGTACCACGTAGAGAAAATGACACCTTCTTTCATTTTTTTGGAAATGCCAGTTGATTTTTTTAAGAGGTTTTTGACAGAAATGTTTTGTATTCACCTAATTCATCTTCAAAGTTGAAGGGGAAAATGCTTAAGTAGGAGCTGTTACTTCTGTGTAAAGGAAAGTGCTACTCTAAACACACAGTGAAAACGTTTCCATTTGTAATTCCTTCAGTTTCTATTTTTACTATCCTAACTGTAAGTATACTCAGTGGTGCTCTTTTGTCCCTTTGTATTTTGCATTTTGCAATCACAACACTTCCTAAACAGTGACATTTCAGTATTTTTTTTTCTTGTATTAACACTAAGTGACATTTAAAATGTGGCCCACACACAGTAACCTCCCAGTCTCTTGGCAGCTGTTTCACTGACCTTGGCTGGAGTTCTGCCTGGCTCTATGGGCAGTGCAAATTTATGTAACTGGGGTTTGACTTCTCCTGCTCAAATATTAAATCTAGTCTCTTCCCCAGTACCTACACCATACTGATAGAAAATAAGCATTTTCCTTTGCTGCTGGCTCAGTCCCAGCATGGAGAAAGATTCAGTGCATCAATGTACCAAAAAATCTACCACCTTGCAGCTTCTGCAGAAAATGCCAGCTGTAGCACAGCACAAGGATATGAGGTACATAAACTCCTGTTCAGATCCAGAAATCCTGCCATTCTTTGCTCTGCATTTTACCCTGTAAATGGCTATTCTTTTGCTTCCTCTGTGCCTACAGAGGAAGCTGCAGGAGAAAGAAGAAGGAGCTGAAAATGTCAAAATCCAGAAAATAATATACAGACATTTAAGACGGCTTTTGTTAGACAGTTCTATGTTCTTATCTTCTTAAAATCTTAGGGATTTTACATCCCCTCTTGCTAACATACATAATTAATAAAAGGTTTCTGCTCTCTGTGATACTCTTTTTCAAAGGAAATATGAGTTGTGTACATTGGAAATGAAGAATCTGACATTACACAGTTTGACAGAGTTATTTAAGTTAATGAAGAGCAATTGGCATTTTTATACACAAAATTTATTGTTGGGTCAAACAACAAGAATTTGGCTACAGTTGATTAGTTTATTTTAAAAAAAAAAATTGTAAACGCGGTTCACATTGGACCAAAAGCGGACTTTAGGCCTTCATTATGTAGGAGGGGCTACCAATCAGTAGGGGACTAGAAAAATAAAACTGAATTCAACAGGGTTATTCCCAGGCTTAGAGATTACATATATGCTGTGATCCTGAAAAGCCGGGATTAAACTTAAGTCTTATAAACACAGATATGCTTAATTGTATTTTTGTGTGTAATATCATAGTATTGCAGCTAAGTACCTGCTAAAGATGCCGAACTGGGAAGGAACTGACACTTCATTCTACTAACATTATACAGTTGTTTCTATTTGTAAAAAAAATAGAGAATGAGTGTTTGGGCAAATGACTTCCGATAAAATTATGACTATACCTTGAGTAATAAGCAAAATTGTCACTTGAGATGCACTTGTTAGCATGTCCTCTTTTTCAGTGTAAAGGATGCTGCTATATTTGAATGTTATGAATGCTGAATTTTGGAGTAATAGTGTTAAATAATTAGTGCTAAGTATTTCACGAGCATGTTGCACCTTTCAATAAATGTTTACATTTTCCTAAATTTGTCTGTATTTTTTTTTTTTTCTGTAATGTAAGCCATATTCTTAGAATGTGTGGCTGCATTCACAAGAGAGCTGTAATTCTGGATGCATTTAGTCTGTATTTAGTGGGGGGGCTGCTTGCACTGTGCCAAGGGCAGCGTCTAGGCCGAAATGGAGAACAATGGTGGTGATTCTCCTCGCGATGAAAGGCACTTGTCACAAGCCTGAGTGGACTGGGCTGTGCTGGGAGAAGACAGTTCAAATACCTTGTGCTGTTCAGATGACAGCTGATACGAAAGGCACAGCTATCCATAAATATCAGAGGACAAAAATAAGATTATCTTCTGTTATGGTAAATAAGAGAGAAAAGACAGTCTATTTAGAAGACTGAAGACAAGCAGCTTCTCAAGCTCATCCTCCATCTCCAGGCTCGGTGTAAACTCTTGTACTAGACAACCTGAAACTGGGCTTTTCACAGTATTTGGCTCCGTGTGAGAGGAGGCTTAGGTTTTTGCCCCCTTGCCCTTTGCCATCCCCCTCCGGATACTGCGGTGGTGTGAGGGTACCCAGCAGCAGCGCCGCAGTGAGATGCTGTGTGCCCTGCGCCCGGGGCTGCTGTGCTGTGTGCGGCACCCCGGGGTGGCTGCTGGGCTCTGTGCGGCACCCCGGGGTGGCTGCTGGGCTCTGTGGCACCCCGGGGTGGCTGCTGGGTTCTGTGGCACCCCGGGGTGGCTGCTGGGATCTGTGGCACCCCGGGGTGGCTGCTGGGATCTGTGGCACCCCGGGGTGGCTGCTGGGCTCTGTGGCCCCGCGCAGCGGCCCGGGCTGGGGCTGAGGTGTGCCGGATGACCCCACCAGACAGCTCTCATTCGCCTCCCAGGTCGGTGTGGATCCAGCCGTGCCTCCCTGCCTGTCGCAGGAACACCGGCCCTTGCTGCGTACAGACATCAACAAGAAGGCTCGAAGGGCGCTCGCAGTACAGCCGTGCCTGTCATGGCTCCCGTGCGCTTCCCTCCTTCCTTCCCTGGCACGGCAGGACAAATCCCCCGCCTCCCCTGCACAACCAGCCCCGTTGTTCTCTCTGCCATTGACGGACCTGCTGGGCCCGGGCTATCACGCTCAGGCAACCCGAGGTGCTGGTGCTTCCAGCAGATGAAAA
>VZTN01026755.1:93190-106467 GCA_013400515.1 Erpornis zantholeuca | reverse complement strand
TAATGACAGCGGCTCCTCAGCCCCGCATGTGCTCTGTCTTAGGGTTTCCATAAAGGAGCGACAACGTCTCGAAAGAGCCCAGTGCCGTGGAGTGCCATAGCCATTCGGGGAAGGGGGAGTAATGAGTATAGGGGTCTGGGGAGTGCCAGCCCCAGCCAGTCTTCTCGGCACAACCGAAGTGTGCAGCCTAGGGAGAAACCAGTGCGTTTGGGTTGCAGGCGTGGAAGGAGTAGGAAGAGGCTCACGTTTTCCTTCCCTGAGCTGCAGAGATGTTACTGTTGACTTTTTTTGAGCTGTTGGAAGAACCCATAGGTACGATAATGAGATTGCCCCCCCCCCCATCAGCTGGCTCAAGGATATCTTGTTCCTGAACAGATCCGGCCCTCCATCGTGTGTTTATGGCTTCTATACAACTGGAGCAGGGAGTGTCAGCGGGGCAGGCTGATGGAAGAAGACACCAGCTGTTTGAAATTTTGCTGTGTTCTTGGAAATACTGTCACTTCTGCCCTGGAACATAATATTCCTGTTCTACAACAAGCATAAATAATGATTTATAAATAGATGCATTTGTTTATATTGTTCCCCGTGTAGCCAAACAGCTGTTTACATTGTGAAATGGATTGCTTCATTTCACAGTAGTTTATCAGTACTGGCCCAAGAGTGGCTAAGCTGAAGTTACATGTTCTTGGGCAGAGTGCTACCGGAGAGATTACATCAGTAGTTTAAACTTCTGGTGGTTGGCTTGGCTGCTTGTGTGTGCTTCTTCTCGCAGGCATCGGAGGCTAGTGAAGGAGTGATTGGAGGGGGTAAAAGAGTGTGTGGAGTTGTAGTATGGTGAGGGGAAGATTTGTACCTTTCATGAAAATGCTTAGTTTGTGCTTAAATGGGACTTTACAGTGTGGGAAAACTTAGATTATTTTTTTTCTGCCAGTGAGGTATCAGTCAAAGTGACTTGACGTGAAGTTTGTTAAATATCCAAGAGAAGCAAGATCAAGTGAGAAGAGTGGTGGTAGAAGGAAGAAATAGTTCCTTTTGTTTAGGAGTGTCTTGAAAAAGATAGGATTTTCCCTACCACCATCCTTGTCCCTAGGGATGAAATTTGCTTTCTTTACTCCTCCCCTTTCCCTGGCCATCATGTCCCATTATCATTATCCACTTGAGCAATCTGTGTATTATGAGGGGAAGACAAGCCATCTGTGATTGAAATAATACTACAATGATGGGTGTTTCAATTTGATCTAACTATTTTGAATAAGCCATGCTTTACTTAAAACAGAGGGTTGATTTCCCCTCATTTCTAAATCACCATGATGATTTGTATCCTAGGAGCTGCTAGATCAAATAATGTGTTTATTGTCTGCAGTTATTGTAGATGTTTGCCCTTGATGCACAGTATTATAAGCTACCTTCACTTAGAGACTGCTTTTTTGGCCTAATTCAGTATTGTAAGGCAATCATTTCTGGGGGGAGAAGACTATATGTTTGCTTAACTTTTTTGGTTTTAAGTGTGGGTTGTTGTTTTGTTTTTTTTTTTCCCCAGTACTATATTCCAAGTATTTGTCACATTTCATTTGGGTTTTTTTTATAACTTCTGACAACTTTTCTTTCAGTTAAGCCAAAAGACAAGGCTGCTGTCTTAAACATGAGTTTTGGCTGTAGTGTCATACAGTGGGTATGAATGGCTTCAGTGTATCTGCTGTATTTACAAGAATGCTCTCATAGGCTGGCAGAAAACTCTTGTTTCCCCTCCCAGTGCTGATTTAGGGAAAAATAATGGCTCTGGTAATCCTGCAGCCTGGTCAGCAAGCGCAGACCTTTTCTCTCCTAGAGACCTGGTGCAGCAGGGGAATTGGAACCTGTTATACTTACCACCACATTTCCTGTGGATTAATATCAATAGTTATGCAGCCAATTTAGTAGTCTGTGGTCTGATTAGAAGACTTGCTTTTCACTGTGTTCCTTTTTACATGAATTACAAAAAAGGAAATGGAAAACACTTACAAACTAACCCTCCACTTAGTATGAATGGTGTGGTGATTCTGCCGTGTCCAGCTTAGGCTGTGGTCAGCTGTTCTTTTTATAAGGCAGAATCCTTTTCTGTTTTGCTGTGCAGAAACAAGCTCACAAGATTCATCTTTCCCTGACCTTTTGAAGGAGATCAGACAAAAAGATCATAATGATAATGTCTGTTTTTCACTTCTGATAGCTGGGAGGGGCTGTTGAAAATATACTTGCTTCTCTGGTTGCGTGCTGCAAAGTGTTAGGAACATTTTTTTTAATTTCTTAATCAGCTGGGATCAAAAATGCTTACAGTTCTTCTGCAGATGCAGTCAGCAAATTCTGGAGCTGGCAGTGTACGAAATGAATTTTCAAATAGTGATTGTTTGCTGATGGTGCCGTTTATAGTGATAACACCGTAAGTGTCTTTTCTCAAAAAGGCTGAAGAAAATGAGGAACAGAGAAAGTGAATCAATATGTCTGGTAACTTTTTATTTACTGTGAGGAAAAAAAATTGTCAGATGATTCTAAATTGGCATGACTTTGTTATTTCTTCATTGCAGCAGCATTTTCATCTTTTCATTCAAAGAATAGCAAGTGGGTGGTAGCCTGTTGTGTTGAAATACCTTACTGTTGTCCTCCAGGTATCACTATGACAGCTTAATACAACTACATTGTGTTTATATTGAATGGAGATTACTTGTGATTGAAGAATATACACTAAAGCTTTTTTGATATAAACTTTTTCTTCTTCGTGATCTTCAGTGCATCATCTGAAATACTTCAGAGTGCAGATGGGTCTTGCAAGTTGTCTGGAAAATAAAATTCTAACTTACCAGATTCAGGCATAATTTTTTTTCATTACATATAAATGTTTAGCTTTGTTTGCAGTGATCACTGCTTTGCTTGTGAGCAGACAGATTTCATAGTTTTGGAGTTTTTATTCTTGAATTTCACTTGGAAATTTTAATGACTATTCTGTTTCTGGAGTATTTGGGTTATTTCCTGTAACCATGAAACTCCAGTATGAACTACAAGGTATGAAAGCTTATCACTATGGTTCTTGGAGACAGTTTCAGCTGACCAGCCTTTGTTTCAACTCCAGTCTCTAATAGATCATGTAGATAAATAGATTATGTATAGGATAAGAATTGTATACTGTTCTACACATCTAGTTTTTGTAGAGGACTCTTTACATTTAGCCAGTAATAGGAAATATGAGGAATATGAAGATGTATTAGGAAAAGATATTGAGGCAAAAATCCATTATTGGCTCTTGATAATCTGGTACATGATCAGTTTCTTCCTATGCTTATTATTTCTGTCATTGCTGTTTAACAGTTGATTTGCTTCATGTTTTATCACTGATAAGGATCTGTATGTGGGTTTTATAATCTCATGGAAATTAATTTCCTTTCATATATACTTTTATATGTGTGTGTATATAAAACATGTTGTATACAGTATTTTATGTAATGTATGTATATAAATACATATTTTTTACTTGTTCATTACTCTAAACAGCATCTGATGGGGGTAGGTCTGACAGAAGCATCAGAAGTAGTTACGTTCTGTCCTACACAATGTTTTAAGTCAGGGCTGCCTCCCTGCAGTGACCACACAGGATGGCTATGGTGATATGGCTGAGCAGAGTCTTTTCCTTGCCCAAATGTGCCCTCCCTGTGGTGACAGGAGGGGTCTTGCTGCATTCTGTAAAGCAACTGTATTTTTCTGGGCCTGATGCTTCAGACAATGTTTGTCTTCTTTTTTTAAGTCTGGATTTCCTTCTATTATTACTTAAGGGAAACAGTTTTCCCTTCATCTCACTATTCCCGTATTAAGAAATACATCCATCCAGACAGAATGAGAGCAATGCTCTGCGACTTGTGTGGTCAGGCTCACGTCTCCAGTGCAGTCTTATAACAGAAACTGCAAGTTCAAGACCAAGCTATTTGCAGTCAGTGTATGTATATTTTTAGCCTGGTTTTCTGAGAAAATAGAGATTGCATGCAGCTCTCTGTGAATGTCTGACTTTCATTCTTGCTCTTAATTTATAAACCTTTCAAGCAATTCCAGTTGCATTTGTGAGAGGGTGGTAGCTTATTTCCAATACATCTGCACCTTTTCTGGTGGTAGGTAGCCTCAGCAGATGGAAAGATGCCTGCTGAAGGAGAGATTGAAGTGTGAACTCTTCCTGCAACTTTGACACTCATTCCTAGGAAACTGGGTTTTACTGGCTCAGTTGCTTACAAATCAACTTACATTGTGTTCCTACTTTTTGACACTGTTTCAAATGATAGTTCCTTCATTTCTGAATACTTTTGCAACAATTTTGAATATGAAGAAGAGCAAGTGTTTAGTTTTTAGGCCCAGGTAGGTTTATAATACGGCAAAAAGTACATGATAAGAAAGGAAAGATTTTTTAGTTTTTTTAACTTTTTATTATTGTTCTTCGTACATATCCTGCTTATGTGAATTCCAGTTTATTAAAATAATTAACTCTTTTATTAATTTTGATTTGTAATAACAATTCTTTAGTCACCCAGAAGATTTTTTTTTGCAGTTGTATTGTATAAAGATTGTTCCCCAAGAACAAACTTTAATGGAACAAGACTTAATAGGAAGCAAACTGAAACAGTTCCATCTTATTTCTATATTTCTCCTCAGTATGTGTTTTCTATAAACAGACTGTGTGAGTCTTTCAGTTAGCTGATCACCTTTGCACACTGGTATCTGTTGAATACATCTTATGGTCTTTGTTTGTCTTGTTATGCTGACTTGATTAATGTTGTACCATCATCTTCCTTCATGAATAATGTATTCCCTGTCATGCAGTTGGAGCCTAGAGGAGAAAACATCTACACCTACTTTCTTAGATTAATTATGCATTAGTTTTACCTTTGATGTGTGCTGTCCTTACTTTTGTGGAAAAAGTGCTGACCAGAGATACATGTTGATGGTGTATAAGGTGTGTTCGATTTGTGGAAACACAGACCATATTTAAATTAAAAAAAAAAACTAACCAAACAAGCCACAACTTTTATTAAAGCTTTCCAGGTTTTTTCTGTGTACTTCTGATATTTATTGACATCTTATATTTTGAAAGGTTTGCTGGTGACTTCTCTCTACTTTAAATCACTAGGTTGCTTGTGTCAATTACTGATTCTTAGTTGTGTTTGTGTGAGTCTAGCTTTCTAGCAAAGATGTAGTGATGTATTCATTAGGTCTCACTAACAGTTGCTGGAAAGGTGCAACGTAGGATGACCACAGTCACAACTGCAGGATGCTCGTGCTAGCTCCAATGGGCTGTTGATGTTTATTCCATCTTGAGGTTTGGTCTCATTGAACCCCAGGACTAGACTAGGCACCCTCAGAGCCTGCTGATCTCTGGCTTGCACCAAAGACCAAGCTGGGGTCATAAGCTTTGTGCCTCAGGTAAAACAGAGCAATCGGCTCTTCCTGTTAATCACTGAGAAGTGAAATCCCTGCTGGTTAAGCTCAAGATGGTAGTGAACCTTGTAGTTGCTACAGGAGCTGAAGCCAACCACTTCCTAAGGGTGCAGCTGTAGTTCTGATGGTAAGCACTTAAAAACCTTCTAAGATTATGGATGTTCATCCATTCATACTCACCTGCAGGGTGTAAGTTTATCGGAAAGGCTACAAGCTTGTTTGTTTTTCTTTACCATGTGATGTGTTAGTCCCTGGCCTTGGGGAAGGTTATGTTGGAAGAATTGGTGCTGTGTGAAGCTTGCTCAAAGCAGTGCTCCTGACCCTGGCACCTCTCCATGCTGTTTTTGGCTCTGCTCTGTATGTTTGGTTGTGTCCCGTACTTTGGATCCTTGTGGCTTTGAGGGAGCCATTCTCTCCACTGTAGTTTTTTACCTCTGCTGTTTGTTGGAGCAAACAGCTTGGCTCCATCAAATTGCTGCTGCCACTGGGCATCAGCTGTGGTGGTGTTCAGAATATGTGACCTCCCATCACCTACCTCCTTTCTTCCATGATGTCATATCCCACTGGAGCCAGCAGCATTGGCCATTTACTTTGTGTGGATTTATGTCTGAAAATACATTCTTAAATGTTTTACCACTGACTTTTATTGAGGGTTAAACATAATGCTTCTTAGTGGTTTTACTGTCTTACCCCTTTTGCATCTGTAGAGTTACTAGGAGTGTGATAAGCTGCTTCTGTCTCCTGTTCTCTTTTGTTCTAGGTTGTCACTGTCTTAAAAATAAAGTCTCACTTTGGAGGGAGCAACAAGGTAGTTCTAGCTTCAGTTTGTGTTACATATTTAGTCAAAAATCAAGGTATGACAAATTCAGATACGACTCATAAATCCAAAGAATGTGATAGTCTTTTTAGCAAACTGTCAGTTAGTGCTAAATATTTGCATCAGTCTCTTCACATTTCCATTAGCTCCTTCAAAAGCTGCAGTTCAGAGATTTGAATGAAATACATTTATGACTTTGTTCGCTGCTTTTAAGTTTAGGCTGCTGCTGTGAAGCTTTCTTATAGTTACAGATAAAAGTGTTTTCAGGGGCTGCTGTTTTTTGGAAAGTTTACTGTTCTGCTCTGTCTTGTCTGAAAGGTCTGCATGGGTTTTCTGGGGGTTTCTTTGGTTTGACTTTGTTTCCTGTCCTCCATAACTTTACTGTATTGGTCTTCAGACCAACACAGGCATGTCCTTGTTTCTTTTATTAGTAGGAATAGTTGGTTTTGGATGGGGTGATTCACCACAACTCCCAATATAAGGAAGAGTCTTATATAAGGAAGAGTCCAATATAAGGAAGAGTCACCATCGTGCCCCTTCATTGTGTTAATAATAGTGGTGTACCATTTTGCTGGCAGGCAACACTGCTGTTAGTGACAGCTTCAGGAGGGATTGCTGCAGGGGCAGCACGGTCGTTGAAGATCTCTACTTTTTCACCTTAGCGTCTTTTCTCATGCAGCTTCGCTTCTCACCCCACTAAACTGAACCCATCCTTTTCATAAAGCATATAATGTTTTAATGCATTTTTTAAATGCTGAAGAGGGCTTTGTAACAGTACCTTCTGTGATTGCATCATTATATGCTTAGGGAGTCTAAGTGCCAAATTGACTTTCTCTTTAATTGAGGTGGCTCGTGACACTTAAAAGTATTATATACCTACAGTGATGGAAAGTCTGCAGGGATCAGAAAAGATACCCTCATTTAGCAGAGAACTTTTTTCCTGAATATACTGTTTTCATATTTCTCTAAAACAAGTTACTTTTCATATAATAGTACAAAAAAGCCTCCTCCAGTTTCTTCTCCTCCATATTCTTCTTTCTACTCAGCAGCCCTTCAGTACATGGAAAAAAGGAAATGAGGATATTTTGAAATAGGGATACTTAGCATAAATTATTTCTAAAAATATTTTGCTGGATTTGAATGTAGACATTTTCTGTGGATGTTAACAGTTAAGGAATATAATGAAACTATTAAAGAAGGTATGAACTCCTCAGAAAAGAATAATGTAAATACAGTGGTTTTCCTCTCAATGCAGTAAACTTTTGTAGATGTCATCTATTCCGGGGAAGTACCACATATGCAAAGCATGCAAATGCCAGGAGAGGCTTTGGGGCAGCCTGACCCAAAATGAACAAATGTTGGGCATTTGATGGTACATCTTAAGCTCTATGACTCTTAATGTTTGAAGGCTTGATGTGCCCATCAGTGAATGAGTAGTGCTGTATTATGAGAAAGATGTGGGTTATTCCAGAACCCTCTCAGGGCTGTCTGGTGCTAACTATGAAGGCTAGCCAGCTTGAATGGACCTTTGGCTACTGTGGTGTTACGAACTGCAGCATTGTGTGCCTTGTCATAAATTATTACACAGGGAAGGGGCTGTGTGCTCTGTATTTTCCTTCATGACAATTCCTATTTGGATCTTTTTCCTTTTTTCACACACTGTCCCTGTGTTCTATGTGTGTTAGGAGGGAGGTGTTGGTTGGTTGACCTGTTTTTGAGACTACATGGGAAACTTGAGGCAGCAAACAGAAGATAAATTGCATGTCTAATTCCCGTTTCTATCCAAGAACCATAGTCTTATCTTTACTGATAGAGTGCTTTTGGGAAATGTCTGATACAGCACAAGGTATAGAAGAGTACTGATAGTCACCGTACAGCTCTCATCCAACTGGCCTAGGGAGACTATCCCCAAAAGTTCCAGGGTTACAGGGAGCGTATGCTTTGGGATAATGCCATTGTATCAATTTCTTGCCTTGTGTTGTGCCTTTGTTTTGGCTGTGCAGCTCACTGGCAGTCGCTGTGATGGAGCCATTGCCCAGCCAGTCCATCTGGCTTAGCCTGCACAAAATGCAGTCGTACCTCAGTTCACATCTGTGCCTCTTCCTGTGTTATGTGGCCACTTTGTAGCCTGAAAGGAGATGATGTGCTTCTCTTCACCAAGTCCATCTCCTGTGTGGTCAGGTTTCAAGAGGGAATGTAGATGCTTCAGGGTTGTAGGAATATGAATCTGGAGTCTTCCGAATTAAAGAGAATATTTCCTTTTTTTCTTTCTTTCAGTCAAATACCTTCTGTGTTTCAATGTATCTGAGATGACTGGCCACTTCTTTGGTCCATCTGACTGTCAAAATCAGGTCAGATTAAGTCTGTGTTGATTTCTAGGTCAGACTGAACCTTAGACCTCTGTTTAATTTAATTTCTCTTTACTTCTTGTAAGTGAACAATAACTTTGAAAATATTTGCCAATGTAGGAATTTAAAACAGGTTTATATTCTCATACAAATATGAGGGATGGATAGAAAAGTTGCAAAATTCAGACTTTTTTTACACCACACTCAGATCCCAGTTGTGGTCAAACTATTTTAGTATTTTTTCCCTAGGAAATTAGACTAGCCATCTGGAAAAAGCATTTTTTTCCTACACAATTATATTATTTTTCAAAATTATGTGATATGTCTACCTCTCCCTTTTTACCTCTCCCCATACAATATTTATTCAACTTCACTGCATTTGTGGATCATCTTGAAGGCTTAGAAAAACTCATTCAGTAACATGAAATAGTGATTTCACTATTTTAACTATAGGTTTTGATTGTTTGTTATTCATTGGAATTAAAAATAAATATTGGGAAGACACTTTCCATTCCAGCTTTTTAATAAACTTTTTTTAATGTGTGCATGTGGTGGGGAATTGTCTTCTCATGAAAGCTTAATTCAGTATGCTTTTTTATTACACATGTTATAATAAACCTGATAGTTAAATCCATCCACCTTTTCTTAAAAATCTAAAATGACAAAGCTTCTTTGCAAGTGCATCCAAGGAGTTGGTAGAGTAGTAATAGCTGTCAGGTTCAAAGCAAATCTAACAATTAAATCATCTGGCCTATCATGCTAGAAATGTATTATATTTCTCTGTTTTCAGCACACAGTATCTCCTATATTAGTATGAATGGATCTATTAAAATGCCTTTTATCACTGTGCTTTGAGCTTTTCTGTCTTCTTGAAATCATGTAGCTGCTTTCTCTAAAAAGCCTTTAAAGAGCTTCCCACATCTGATCTGATCAAAAGCACCTCACTGTTGGGAACCAGCCAGTCAAATAGCTGTTCAGCTGTGGTAACCTGAATAGCACTTGCCAAGAGAAAATGGTGTGGGATATGTAAACCAGAGGGAAGGAGGGGAAGGACTGTGGCAGGTGGGTAGCTGCCTACGCTGCTTCAGAGAATCCATGGGAATTTCATCTCCTGGTGTGAGCAGCAGCAGGAGATGGCACTGCACAGCAAGGAGCTTTATCCAGAGTTCATATGTGCTTCTCTCTTCTCTAAGCTGTATACTTAAATTTTGCTTAAGTTTCCAGGATGTAACTCTGTGTCTCCTTGGCACAGGACTTCAGTTTTTTTGTGGCATGTAAATACCTTACAAAGCAGAATTTCCATTTGAGCAGTGTGTTGTGCCCCTGGCTGCTGTGGGATCTCATCTTTCATCCTATGTCCCATCCCCCTGTAAGTAGGGGTGAGAGTGTAGGACTGTATGAAATGCTGTCTCCTGACAAAGCTAGGGAGGCTGGTGAGGACATGTTTTGCATAATCACAAGTTGTCACCACTATAACTAAAGTGAGAATCCAAAGCTGAAATTCCTGTGCATATAACCTGTCAAACCTCATCCTCTTTCTGAGGTGTCCTTTAGCATTTGTCCTTGGACCCTGTGGCTTGCCAGGCTGTGAGCTGCATCATAAGCTCTGACAGGATGAAGTGGAGAGAGATGAGTTCACGGCCATTTGTGCCTCCTAGCTACTCTTGGCTGACACAAAAAACAGATGACCCATGGGCTGTCACACAGAGTAGATCCCACAGCCTTTCTTTCCACATCTGCCACTGGCCCTGTGCTGAGACTGACACAGGTTTCCTAATTCTGCCTGTCAGCTTATGTGGCTCTGTACAATGCAGCTTTCTTGTTGGGGAAACCATTACAGCACATCAGCAAAAGCCTGCCAGGCAAATGGAGCAGCAGCTGACTGTAAAATATAAACAAGTAGAGAGATACCTGTGGGAAATAAACTGAGAATCAAGATGTTCCAGGACTGGGCCTAGACAAGACAACATTTAACGTTTTAATTTCTGAGACAGAAGCTTAAAAAAAAAAAGGCATCCAATTGTGCTGTTTACCAGTCTGTCATTAACAGACTGTAATAATAAGTAAGTAGCCACAAAGAATGATATATTTCTTTTTGATGAGTAAAACCAAAGGTATGTATACAGGATGTGGCTGAATTCTCGTTTCTTGGTGAAAAGTTTTCCAGACATGAAGCTGAGTGTCTGCATCATGGAAAGGAGCAACTCTGCAAAAGTGTAGGGATTGAGCTGGGTACAGAACTCTTACGGTACCAGTACACTGTTATTATGAAGAGACAGCTAATTTAATCCTTGGCTGATGGGATTTATAAAATAAACATTTTTCTCCTGGCATGGCATTAATGGCAATAAAACTCAAATTCTGTGTCTGATCCCTGTTTTTACATCTTTAAAAGGTCTTTTGAAAACTTTCAGGAGGTATAGAAAGAGCCACAGTAATTATTAATGGTGAGGAAATTCCTGGAAGTGATTTAATATAGAAAGAGTGGATTGTGAGCAGCTGTTTTTTTCCACCTGAATTTTTGTTAGTAGTCATTGGATTCTGTTCAGATAATTTTAAGACAGACTTCATCTCATTCAAAGACAAATGTCCAGAAAATCTTGGTTGGATTGATTAGTCATCTTTGTGAGATAAATTTCTTTGTTGCTGATGGAGGATAAAACACTACTAAAAATGATCAAGGGAAAACAGACTGAAAAGGTTATTAAAATTATGGGAAAAGAGTTGGGGGGGTTTACATGAATTAAATAACAATAAAAGAGTTAAAACAGCCCAGTAGCCTGCACAGGAGATGACCATTGCTTATGTCCTTTCAGAAATTCTTGAAGTTGGATTTACTTTGTTGAAGCCTGAGAAAAGAAGGAAGATCTTGTGTACCAGGATAACCATTTTAGTTGTCTAATAGATCAGAAAAAAGACTGCATTTTATGTACATTATATGCATGTTCTTTCTATAGGATTTAGACCTACAGCTTCTTGTTGAATGTAATGATCAGTCTGCAGGCTGGGGGACTGGCAGAATGCTGGTTAATCAAGAGGAGCCTCTTGGGGGAGTTTGTATGGGAAGGGAGATAAGAAGTTTGTCCATCTCTGTGTAGAGCTTAACGTAATAGCTGGATAGCTCCAAGGAAATGTCAGAGAGAAGGGTTGAAATTTCCTGTTTGGATAAGGAGAGAGAGAGAGACTTGGAATAGGAGGTAAATCTGTGAGGTCCTTCTTCAGAGAGGATAAATGAATTTTTGTGGTTGGAAGAGATTGCCCAGGAGCAAACAGGAGGAGTGACAAACACTGCTGATAAAGAACTGTTTGTTTCCTCAGGACCTCTCCTGCCTTTGGCAGATAGAGGTGGGAGAGAGAGCCCCAGGAAGGCAGCTCTGGTGGAGCGGTTAGTGAAGTACTGAGTGAGGTGCTGGCAAGGACAAGGTTTTAAGAGGAAGAAAGAGATTAGGGGATGCATAAGATGAAGCTGATGCAATGAATGAGGCTGATGCAATGAATGAGAGTGCAGGCCTAGGACAAGTGGTGTGCTAAAAAGAAGAAGGGCTGGTAGAAGAGATGAAAAACATCTGTAGTAGATCTTTAGGAAATGAATTTGAAAGCAGCTTAAACACTAACCATACTCTGACTGCAGGAGAGACTGAGCATCTTAGCTGCCTTGATAAGAAATTGTATTGTACTTGCCTTCTTTTACTTTCCTTTTTAAATTTATTTTCCTCCTCCCATCTAGAGAGTGATAAGCATAAGTAGAAACACTGTCTGAAGAGCTAAATGCAAAGGTGAACAGCTGTATATATTACTTCAAACCAGTAAATTGCCCTTCCTGCCATTAGAGAAAGTGGTGAACCTCTTGAGGTTTCCAGCCCGAGGCAGGTCATGTATGCAGGCAGTATTTGTAATCCATGTAAAAGTTACTTGTTGCTGTCTCGGTATTTGGAAAATATGTAACAATTTGTGGCATTCAGGTTTACAATCTGATACATCCCATGGACATTCTGACCCCAAGGTCCAGGAAGCAGTTTTTTTATTTTACAAGTAGATATATCATAATGAAAATACATTGTGGTTTTCCTTCTTAAAGGTAAAGATCATTTAGGAAGAGGGCAATAACAGTTTTTGTCAGTTTCCCTGCTTTTCAAGCAAGATTTATTTTAAAGAAGAAAGGGAAGTTTGAACTGAGGAAGGTGTGGAAGAACTGAGTGGGGAACCTTGCTTTGGTGACGCTGTTGGCTGAATAACTGATCAGTAGTCTAAAATTTTAGTGTACATACATATCTGAGCTTTTTTTGAGCATTGGTTGCCTGAGAAACACTAACTACTGTTTGTTTGTTTTTTCTAGAAGTATGGTAGATATTCTTCCCATATCACATCTCCCTCTAGATGGAAATCAGTGAAGAATGAGAATATTGCAGGAATTAAATGCTTATTTTTAGGAGTTTGAAATGTTAAGGCACACTTCAATAATTAAAAATATTTTAAATAGCATTGTTGTTTAAAACTTGAGATGAATAATGAAGATCAGAATTTTGTGTGTTTGGCTATAAACTAATTCCAAGCTGCAGCTTTTTTAGATTTGGTAACAAAAGACAGGTTTTATGTTAAAAATCTATATATTCAAACTGAGTATATAAGGTTTATGAGTATTTGTTGGAAAGAAAGTCGGCTGA
>VZTN01026755.1:0-83674 GCA_013400515.1 Erpornis zantholeuca | reverse complement strand
TAACAACTACAGAACTGTAAAAATATATATATTTTTTAGTACAATGGGTTCCCTTTAAATAGAGAGGTGTGTTTGAAGAGGAGGGTGGTGTTGTGTGTACCATGTTGCTTGGTTGGGACCATAATGAACAACCTCATCTGTGATCTTCCCAGCAGCTGGAAAGAGGACAGGCTTCCGTGGTTTGTGTCTTGTTTGGTTTGGGAAAGCACGAGTTGAACTTGGAAAGTTTCCTACTATCTAAAATGTTCACCACTTGACCTCTGTGAAGTCTAGAGTATCTTTGCCTACCAGTTTTTACTTCAGCCTTTTAGTCATAACTTTTTCAAGAAAAAAGGCTTTTTTCTTCTTTATTACTTATTTCAACTTGACGAGATTGGTCTGCTTTTTTTGGGCTGTGTATAAAGGGATGGAAGCTACAGGAGTTAGAACTGCTCAGACAAATACTGTATAAGGATACTTCTCCAAAGTAGATGCCTAAATGGCTCTACAGAAAATGGTTGCCACTAAATTCAGCTACTCATCTGTTTTCTGAGTAAGAGAATTTAGTACCAAGGCTATTGATATTAGTTGAATTGTCTTGCAATTTGTTTGTATTGATGTAAACCTCTAACCCACTGCAGTGTTCACTGTGCAGACATAAAAGGAAAAGGAAAATCTTTTTCCCTCAGAGGAATTTGCTGTTGGTTTCTGTTAATAAACTGTTTGGGACTGTGCAAAGTACCCATATGAGTATGTGTCAAGCTCCTGAAAAGGTTTTTATCAGACATAACTAATGTCCAATGTAAAAGACTTGACATAGATATTTTACATAGGGAGAAGCATGTTTTCAAAGAACTATTAGTCTTTTCCTGGATCCTGTTTTTGTGGACAAGCTTTAGTTACCTTTTAGGTAATGGACATAGCCTCATCATTTGTACCTGTGGAAGGAGCTCATTTTATGAAGTTGCTTAGGGAATATATTGTGTATGTCAGTGCTTTAAATATAAGTATCACTGCTTTGTTTCCTTCTTTAAGAAGTAAAATTACTTAATTCTGATATTTTTAACTTTCTTTAAAAGCCATCAGGAATCACTGAAAAAGCTTTGTTTGACTGTTTTTGTTTTTACAGCTTTTCTTTATAAACCCCTAGAATGAAAACCACAAGCTTGAGCTGCCCTAAAAATGTTTTCTTCCTTGCCAGAATAAGTCTATGCAAATTTCAGCTACTTTATGCAGCAAGCCAGATCTCTCAGCTGGGAAACTGAAGAGTGAGTAGGTGTTTTCTATCCCTGTGCCCAGCGTGCTTTCTGCTAGTAAGCAGGTCAGCACTATGACCCACAAGATGTGCAGAGACGGCTGTGTTTCAGCATCCTTTCTGCCCATGAGCAGGTAAAAGTTACAGATTGAGCAGGATGCAGGTAGTTTGTACAGACACAAAAACCAAAAGGGCTCCAATGAATGTGCAGCATGGGGTGTATTCTGAACACCAGGTCTGACACCAGTTGCACTGTCTGTGTTAATTTGGGGATGGGGTTAATATGGCCTAGGAGTGCTAGGAGACGATGCAAAATGGTAGCAGGCAATTCCTCTCTTGAGTCAGCTGTCACATTGACTGCATACCAAATCTACAGCAGAGTTAAGTACTGGGTCACACTAGGTATTAATGCCTGCATGTTATTGCTACCTAAGGTGTTCCCTCTAACAGGATGAATTATGTGAGTATGTAGAAGGTGTAAGGGATTGACTTAAATACCTTCAGCTTTCTCTTTATAGCAATACAGTGACATATAAGGCAGCAGCCTTTTTTATTTCTATTTTTATTGCAATTCAAATTGATTTTGTTGATACCATGTTAAAAAAGCTTTAATTTTTTTTTTTGATAGCTTATTCTGTTGGTATATTCCTTGAATAGTTTTAACATCTGTTCTGTTTGTCTAATTCAAAACCCAAGTCTCTTAATAGTAAAGGTTAAAAATCCCAAAGGTCTGAATTGCAGAATGGGTCAGGTTGGAAGGGACCACAGTAGAACATCCAGTCCTACCTCCCTGCTCAAGAAGGGTCACCCTGCAGGACATGGCACAGGACTGTGTCCTGGCAGTTCTGGAATACCTCCAGTGAGGGAGATTCCACAACCTCTCTGGAAAACCTGTTCCTATGCAATTACCTCCACAGTAAAGAAGTTCTTCCTTATATTCAGGTGGAAGTTTCTGTGCATCAGTTTCTGCCTTCTGCCTCTTGTCCTTACTAAATGAATTAGTTGGCAGGGAAAGTGATTTGCCACTGTAGAATTTCCAGTAGCTTGTTCTTAACATTTTGTTGTAAATGTGGAGGGAAACTATAGTTCAAGTGCCACTAATCTTAATTTACTACAATTAGTCATGAGTAAAAGGAGAAAGTTAAATGTAAACTAGGAGTAATAAACCAGAGCCCAGCACCTATTGATTTTTGAGCTGTGCTCAAGTGTACAAAATAGTACAGAGGAAATCCCAACAGCATTCCTCTGCATGTATTCCCAAAATCAAAAAGTATGTAACTTACTGTATTTTTTACCTAAACAAGGGGAGCCTGGAAGGGAGCATTTCCATCACTGGGGTGATTCTGTGCTCTTTGTTTCTTCCCAGTTTTGCTTTCAGTTGTCTCTATGTGCCCTCAGTGCCTCAGCCTTTGGTTTTGGTGTCTCTGTCTGTGTGGTTGCAGGGGCGTTAGGCACAGTCTCTGCCATGTGCTGCTGCTTTATGCAATGAACAAGGGTTGTATATGTGTGTTGTGCTGCAAATGTTTTAAGGTGGGGAGGGAGAAAAAATAGCAATGAAGCAGGAAGTATGACTATGCAACAGTAATCTTGGTGTGAAGGTTTAGAGCTGGGGCTGATGCTGAGGCTCATACATTATACCTCTGAATCAAATACTGTTAAATGCTGATTCTCTGCAGAGGAAGAAGTGAAGGAAAACATGTATTCAGGCAGATAATACACTACTCATCCACCCATCCTTTGCTCAGCCCATGTGGTGTAGTTGGTACCAGCTGATGTGTCTGCCTGACTAAGCTGTGTGAGCTGCTCAGTTATGCAGTAAGTTTGGGATAGAAGAGATTTCGGTTATTCCTTATAACTCAGATGATGTTCTAATCATCAGATTCTCTTTTCTTTGGTGCGTGCAATCTTAGTGGTTCGCACTGACATAAGAAATTTGCCTTGATTGTGTTTGTTGAAGGTCTTGGCAGGCCTGTGCCTTGACCAGACCATCACTTAGAAGATAAGAGTTGAAACTGGACCAAATTAAGCATCTGCCCCTAATCCAAGCGCTGTGATGTATTACACATCTGTCTTTAAGTTTCCTACCCCACATGAGTGACACATCTGTGCACAGGCATGTGCTGACTGTCACACCAGGACATGGAGATACATAGTTGGAATGTGGAATTTTGGATGGGCAAGATGAAACATGGAAGCAAACACTGTTTTATTCACCAAGCTAGCATGGCTGAGATATTAATGTAGACTGAAGTATAATTAAATTTTGTAGCATTGTGCTTAAAGGCAAAATGCTGCTTTCCCAGAGAGAAAAGGAACACTTTTTCCAAGCCAGTTGCCTAGCAGGACGGTGGGAGTGAAGAACTGGATTGTGCTACAGATGGTATGATGGCAGAGGGCAGGCTGCTTCAAGCAGGAGGAAATTAGAGCAACACTATTAAGTATAGGAAAGAAGATAGAAAGACAGAACTTCTAGGACAATACAGGGGAATAATCAATTGGATTTGAACAGTGCAAAAAGAGAGATTTGAATCCAGAATCATCAAATTTGTCAGGCCAGAGATTTGTTGTAAAATGTCCTAATTGATAGTTGTAAATTCTGCCATTTAAAGCATCAGATTATATGAATAATGGTAAAAATATTTTTATTTTTATCTATTTTTAAATTTAGTACTACTAGTAAGAAAAACAGTGAGTAGCAGCTAGTGTGGATGAGATTAGATCCTGTTTGCAGGATGTACTGAGCAGGCTATATCAGGTTTTTTTCAGTTTTTGAGAGGGGTAAAAAATGTACTGATTCAGGCCACTGCACAGCTCAAGCCGTTTGGTTTATTATTAGGAGACAGAATTCTTACAGAAACATGTGTGGTGGTTTGTTTTCTTTTTCCTGTTTGGATGGTTTTTTTTCCCTTTGGCTGAGGTGCCTGGTATTAGACACACTGTCTTCCTCTAAAGATCTTCAGAATCACTTTCCTTCCTCTCTCTGAATAAGTAGCATAGGCAGTTATCTGAAAATCTGCTTCTGTAGGCACCAGCAGTAGGATAACTATCTTGAGCAGTCTAAATCCCATGCTAAGTTTTTCCTTATGCTTAGTCTGGTGTGTCACACCAGCATGGTGAATGAGTGTGCATGCCATGACATCTAATTCACAGGGTGAAATGGTATAATAGAAGCTGGAGAAGACTTCTTGCTGGAGTAGCTGGTTTTAGGCATAGTTTTGGAAAAAGTAAAAGTAACTTTCCATATGACTGTAATGAGTACACAGAAACACACACGTAAAGATTTACTCTATGAAGAATCTTTCCCTTTTCCTGTGTTTTGGCAATACATTCTTTCTACTCCTATTGATTATATGTGCTCTCTTGATTCTTCTTCCTCTTAATGCTCTTTGTGAAAGATAAACAAGGGAAACTCTAATCTTCACTCTAATCTCTGAGGGGTGGATCTGGGACATGAGACCAGGAACTTGTTCACACTGAGAGCTGTGACAGGTGCTGTCTCTTACCAATATCTACCTGGAATTTTGTGGTTGTCACTGAGTCAAAAGACTTCACCCCACTCTGAATGCTGCTTTTGGCCAGCAGCATTTCAGATCCAGCATAGGAAGGGATAGTACTTAGATATGTGTTGTCTTACAACTAACACAGGAGCTATTGTTCAAAGCTGGGCACCACTGTTAGTATGCAAGTGACACCTTGAGAGGGTTTGCAGTGGGTTTTTCAATCCCAAGTACTCTTTTTCTCATCTGAGACTTGCAAAGCACAATGAAAATACAGCATACCCTGAGCATGCATTTTGTTGTAGTTGCAAGTAAAAGAACAGTTTTGATTTCCTTTTGAGGGGTGGTCCAAATGTCTCAGTCAGAGCTAGGGCTCCATTGCCCTTGCTCATATTTTCAGTTTCACAATAACTTTGCATAACTTTAAATGTGGTTTTTAGCTTTAAGCTTCTAGGGCTTTTCTCTTTCCACCCAAGTAAGAAACTCCTACAGAGCTCAAACTTGGTGTTATTTGGACTTTGTGTAAACATAGCTCTTACTTTTCTGAGAGTCAGCTCTGGAGAAGGAAAAAGCTTGTGGTATGTCAAAGCTTCAGCTACTCCTTACTGATTTATTGCTATTGTGGAGACAGCCCAGAGTACATTAATTTATCAATTCTTGTAAGCAGAGAGGAGGGAAAGAATAGGAGGAAACAAGGAAAGGGGTGGAGGGGAAAAGAGTTGGGGAAGAGAAAATAAAAACATGGGGAAATGTAAGCAATAGGGAGGAAAGACATAGCAAAGCTAGTTTTTTTTGAGTGGGTGGTCTAGGAATTTCTGGAAAACAATAAGATGTTTCCCTAGAGAGCAGTGGAATTGGCTGTGCCCTTCTTACTCCTATGACCTGTACAAGCTAGGATGCTATTTGGGCTCAACCCACTTCTGACTGCCAGATAGTGTTGAGGGAGTTTTGCAGTTGTGCTTAGGTTACAACTGACTTTAAGATCAGTCTCTTTTAGGTTGGCTTCATCTTGCCTCACTTTAGGCCCTCTTCGGTGTGCAGCTGATACTCCCTTCTCTAATATACTCAGAGCTTAAACATTTTGACTGTTAGTGATTTAACCTGTGGCCTTCCACACTTTGTATGGGTTTAGTAATTGCCACAGTAATTCACAGATGGTTGCCTTGGTGTTGACCCCAGTGTTCAAAGGTAGTGGTTCACTGTGGTAAAGCATATGAAAGTTTTTAATAAGGATCTAATTAGGTTCATGACTCTTAAAGCAAGAAAATGAGATGGGGAGTCTTGTTCTCTGAGACCAAAATGTGGTGCATTTGTTCCAGTTTCAGATCCAGTTGATAAACCAGTTCCACAATGTCCAAGCTTTTCTCCTGTATTATGTGGGATGGAGTTTTCCCATCCAGCAGAGATGAGGGTACTTTTAAAACGTGTATCATCTTGATCTAGGTCTTTCAAATTATCTTAGGCCTTGTGCCTCTGACTGCTGAGAGTGCTCTGAGGTGTGCTGAGGATCTGGGACTCCAGTCCTGGGAAGTGGCAATGGTGCAAGGACTTCCCAGCTTTTGCCTGAGGTCATTTACTGCTCCAATACTTTTATAATCTCTTGGATAGCAAACATTGCTCAGAATTCATGTGTCTAATCAATGTTCTTTAGTATTTACACACCTGTCCTTTTGTTCATGTCATCTTTTGGGAATAATGAATGTTTGGGCCATATTGGAGTGGGATTCTGCTTCAAATGTTATTTTACTCTGTGTAACAAAATACACTACTTCTGGGAAGAGCCAAGAAGATGATCTATGTCAGCTATTTTCTCCATATTTCTCCCACCTTTCCTATATTTTCTGTTGTCTTACTTATTACATCATTTTTATCTTTATTAAATTTCTTGTTTCTTACCGTTGACTCTTCCAGTTCTTTCTCTTCTGCCTGTTTGCCTTTCCCATCTGCAGTTTTTTTCAGATGGAATTAAGTGATTTTTCTTTTTTTTTTTTTTCTTTGAAATGTTTTCACCCTTGCCTACAGGATCTGAATAATAGCCTCACCCAGTTTATTTCAGGTTGCTGCTGTTTGGCAGTGCTACAAGAAGCCACAGTGGCACCAGTGCTGGTGACAAACATAGGAAAATGCAAGGTCAGGAAAGTCTTTGGCTCTGTCACATTCAGTGGCTGTATTTTTTGGAATATGTGCAAGGATCCAGCTCTCTGGGGCACTTCCATTTGCAAGCATGGACAGCTTACAGCATGTCTATTTGTAATATTCTTTTGAAGGAGCAGTTTTAACAATCTGTTCTTTTCTGTGTTTGTCTCTATAATCTCTTTTTCTCTCTACACACCCATGGATTTGATAGGCAGTATCCTCATATCCATAGATCTAGAAACTGTCCATTGCTTTTCTAGTCTTTAAAATCTTTCATGGTCTGTACAGTAATCAAACCACATTGTCTAAGGTTTTGGCAGGGGTGGTTGCCTTATATAATACTCTAATTTCTCTAGAAAAGAGACAAGAAAAAATTTTAACCATGTATTTTAGCAATGAAATAGGTGTGTGTTTTTTTTTCTTCTTTTAACGTTCCCTAACAGTGATGTGTCCCTGAGACAGTCCACTACATTTATTTTGTTTTGCACTTAATGTTGGTGTTCAGATACCTTTTATTTGGGGAAAAAACAGGCATTCTTTCTTTTTTCTTAGCATTGCAATATTTCAATGTAATCTATTATTTATATCTATACACATATGCATATGTGTGTGTCTATATATATGTTTTATATATATATTTAAAATATAGGATTTTATCAGTCAGTGAGGTAAAGGAAAGAAACACAGTGTCTATTCAGGAGTGGACTGAAGTCTCTGGAATAACTGTTTCAACTCAAAGCTTGTTTCCCACATTCTTTATTGTCCAGGAGACTGAAGTTGCTGACAGTGTTCTAAGCTGTATATATGGTCTTTTATCTCTTCTAGGCTTGGGCCCTGGAATAGCTTGGAGATAAGAACCTGCTTGAAGTTAGTGGTTAGCCTGTGTAGGGACTAACTACACTACTCTGTATAAGCTGAAGTTTCTTACATGTTGAAAAGAGTTATGCCTGTAAACAGCAGCCTGTTATGCTGCTGGAACAAAGAATGTGGCTTTAGTGGTTGGAGTTGTCTGGAATTTAAAGGGTGATAACTATCTGCTGGACTTGTGCAGTTGAGTGTGGATCAGATCATGAGTTAAGCCTGGAGAGCTAGGTAGGCATTTGACAGGTTGACAGGATTTAAGAACCTAAGGAAGGCAGGCATCAAAGCTCTGAAGTTAGTCATCTCTAAACATCCATGTAAATCAGTCTTGTGTTAGTGCGGCTGACACCTGTCAGAGAGAGTGATTCTGCTTTACCTCCCAAGCAGTTCTGTGAAAATGAAGACTTGGAGACACAGTTACTGCAGTGATAGATGCCAGTAAGTAACTGTGATTGATAAGTTAGAGACACTAAGTCTGCCTGCCAGTTTGTGTTATTGTAACATCCACCTGATGGGTGGATGTAATAATTAATTTGTTTCATAAAGTGACTTTCAAATTACCTTATCTGTGGTATAGTTGCATAATAAAAACTGGTGAGACCAACACAAAACAGTTGCAATGTGATCAATTATGTCATGTAGGCTTCTTTCGTGTGATCTATCTGAGATCTCAGGAAGAGCCTAGGAACAATGAAAAATGGTTTCAAGTTCCAGCTGTGACAGAGAGGCAGCAAATAATGCAAATTCCAGGACTGTTGCTGAATACCCTTAGCCATACCTGGATCATGGGGGGTAGCCCGTGCTGGCATGAGGGTGTGGTCCATAGCTGTGGGAGCACCTGCAGTGAGCCACAGCTGTGGCTGCCGAGGAACTGTTTTGGCCAAAGTCAAAAATGTTTAAAGGATGTGGCAGGCAGGGCCAGTTCCAAGATGCAGTGTAGTAGCCCTTCTACAGATGACTCCGCTTCAGACATCTGTGGGCTTTTTCCACATAAGTAAAAATCTGTAGATTTTTGTATAAATTTATTAATACTAATTGTATAAATATATGGTATATAAACATACTTCCTATATTAAACAAATACGTGCAGTTGTAGTGACAGATGTGTTTGATTTTATATAGGAGGAAATGTAGTCTGAATTACATATTTTTTATATCTATAAATACAGTACTAAAACTGTACTATAGCAGATGTCTGATTTCATCTAGTAGCCTGTATTGTTTTAATTAGACTTATTTTGACAAAGAGGATTGAGAACAAATTTTAAATCCTATTTAAATCTCTTCCTTTGATTTCTAAAAGAACTGCTTTTCATCATGTTAGTAAATTCAGATTAAGTTAACTCCTTGAGGCAGATGTTTTAAGTGTACCTGATTAACTGTCTGTCTGGAAGGAGAGGGGACTGAAGCCCTTAATTTAGAAATCAAACCTGATCCTGACCTAAAGCTGAAATTGGGATTCTGCTGAAATCTCTATTTTGAGTCTTGCTTGATGGAAAAGACACACCAGTTAGCGTGACTAATGTGGCTGCATATGACTTTTATTCAACCCTGTTTTCTAGTCACACTTCTCACATAGGTAGTCACGTATCCTAAGTGCTGATGAGGCAATTGCAGTTTAACTGTACAATGCTGTGAAATACTTGACCAGCATGCAGTAAGAAAAACCATACTGTTTTATGATTTTTTGAATGACTTGTATATAAGAAAGTTGCATTATTTCCTGCTTTCATAGGAGTTTTCACTGTATTTCTGTTTCACTGTTTTCTGCAACTCTTTGAGGCCTAAAAAGAAAGAATTGTTCTATTCTTGACTTACCAGAGATCATCAGCCACTTGTTCTCACTAGAAAATGTAGTCTGTGTAGGTGGATGGAAAACTGAGGGATTACTGTTCAGAAATACAGTTCATGTTCACTTAATTCATTAACTGTTCTTCAGAAATAATGAAAGTTTCCTTTTCACTCCATGTGCATCTCCAGGAATGCCTAAGAGTCACATTCATATATATTAATGTGTTATTACAGTAAGAAGACTTCAGTCACTTCTCTCTCTTAGTGCAGACATTCCCTTTCAGTGTGGATGTGCTCATAATTGGAGAATTAAATAGTCATTAGTCAGGTTGTTAATTATTTATGACAAGACTGCACTGAACAAACTCTCACTAAAGCTATTTCCTATGTTTCTGACTTCCAGCTTGCTTTGGGATGCTGTCCCAGAAATCATGTGCTGTCTTACCATATATCTTACAAATTCAATGTTACCAGATATGATCACAGCAAAAATATGTAAATGAGACTGACCTTACCTGCAGTAGAGTTGGGAGTCTGAACTAATGACCAACTTCTCTTCTAATTTTCAGTGCCTCTAAGTCAGATTTGATGTATCTGCTATCAGTATTGCTGTTTGGACTGAGTTTGGCAAGCAACACAATTTCCAGTGAGCTATATATTTAGTGTGCCAAGGTCTATTGGACTGAAGTTATATACCTTCACTAGCTGCATTTCTTGGGACCTCCTAGTTAATAGCCAAACTATGGGGCAGAATTTTCTGCTGGCTGTTTGTGTAACTGGTGCTGTCACTCAACACAATGACACATCAAGATGTTTTTCAGTATGTCGTTCCACTAGAAATCCTTTTAATTACCTTGTTTTTCTTGCCATTGCATAGCATTCTCCCTGAAGCACTGCACATCACTGCAAAGCATGAGAATACAATCTGAAGCCATAAGAGGCCACAGCTGTGGAACAGTAGGAGTTGTAATCTGGTTTTGACAGAAGGTGTTTTTCTGCTTTTCTCTTATGAGTTTGTTGTTTGGTTTTATGCTTTTTTTTGGTTTTTTTAATGCTTTTTTAAGAGTTGTGATGTAAACACAGAAGCTTATTTAGTTGCAGCAGTGTTCTGGATGATCATGAAACAAGATCTAGTCCATGCTTTGAAAAGTTTCATTCTCTGTTCCTTTACAGGGGTACCCAGGAGAGATGATCTAGTATAGGCTTTTTGTAAAAGTTTTTCTAGGCAAATTTCTTGGTCCTTGCATGAATAGCACCAGTGACTTTTTGCCTTTCCCCATAAAGAATGTAAAATTTCTTTATTAAAAGAAGGTGTTTGGCAAGGAAGGGTGAGCAGGAATGGTTCTGCTATCCTTTGAGGCTGAATTCAGATTTCACTCAGTTATCACCATGGCTGTATTCAGCATGGATTACATGCCAGGTGTTTGAGACAGCTAATTTCTTCTGGTCTCTTGAAAGCCAACTTGGAAGGCATTTTACTTGGATTCATTCTTGCTTTGCAGAAGACAAAGAGGAGAAATATTTCCTAGTGAGGTGTTATTGAAGTATAGTTGTGCTGCAAAAGTAAAATTACCACAATGATACCAGTAAGCCACTGTTGAATGTCCTAGAAAACAAGGGTAAGCCTTGGGGCTGAATGCTTGGTATTTTCCCTTTGTTGTCACTTATTGACCCACACTGAATATATGTATTTTCTTTTTTTCTGGATTGATCCATGTCATACATTTGGTGAGCTTTAGTCTGAATTGTCATTCTATGTCTTAGCCGCAAAATTTGCTATGATTTTGGTCTGCTTGATGTATGCAAGTGCATCCTTAACATAAATCTGTCCTTCATTGTTCATTTCCTAGTTTCATCTACTTGCTACCCTAAGCATCAGGTATGCAATAAACTAGGCAGGACCAGCAAATAACTAATAACAGACCAGATGTGTTTGGTCACTACTTCTCAAATACCTCATGAATCTGTCTGTAAATGTCAGATAAACCAGAGTTTGGAAGAAGAAAATCAGTTTTGCTGGTAATTTGTGTGAAATTAAAAAGTAGTGGTGATGTAAAGAAGCAGTCTAGTAGCCTTAAAAGTCATGGGGCTTCATTCATGTCACCATATCAGACTTTGATGTTGAGGTCTATGAAAAGACTGCATAGCACAAGTTGTATTTTGTGAGGTGGAGCCATTATTTATGTGCTGTTCTGTGGGGCTGTTCAGTCTGTTTCCTTTGAAACTGTGTGGTTTGTGTGTGGGCTTTCAGAGGAAGTGATTTAGAGCAGCCCTGGAAATTGGGTTGCTTAACCTTTCTTCTCTTCCCTGTTCTCCCTGTTAACTGCATCAAAAATTGGTGCACCATCATTGGTGGCTCTTATGTACCTTATAAAAAGCATCTTCTTATGAGTTGGACTGAATGAGAGGGCTGACAAAATCTTCACTTTGTTTCAGAAATGTTAGAGACCTTGGTGGAGTCATGCCCACAATTAATTGAATATCAAAGATTTGTACTTCAAAGAAGTGTTTGTGAAGTCTGCGTGCGATTTCTTGGGGGACAAAAAGTACGTTTTTCTTTAACATCTGCCTAAATCCAGTCTAGTAAGTGTTAATGTAGTTCGTTGCAATTCTGGAGGTTTTGCAAAGTTCAGAGATATGACTTAAAAATAAGCAGTTTCTATGGGGGTTAGTGGAGAATGGGGCAGGGGGGAAGGAGGAGAAAAGAAAGAAAACAAAACCTGAAAAAAACTGTAATCATGATTTGAGTAACATAACTGCTGGTGTGTTGGATGTTAAGGAACCACCTAATTTTGGGAAGGAGGAAGGTGGGATAATGTGAACCTCTCAGCAGCTTGGATTGTGAATTTTCTACACTTTGTAAGGTCAATGTCACAGTGATAAAACATTACTAGTAAATATGTTGTTAAGATTTGATGTACTCCGTAAGTTACCCTAGATGTTTCGGAGGAGTGTGTGGGTTTTTGTTTTGTTTTTCTTCATGTAAAATTCATAAATTAGCTTTCCTCTTTGTGGGAATATGTTTCTTATGTGCAAGTTTTTCTTTCTGCTTAGTCAGTTGACAGTGCTCCATCTGGGCCCTGAAGCCAAGGATAAAGATGCTCTGCATGATCCTATTATATCACTGTCTTGAGGGTGATATATAGGTTATTATAGTCTCTTCTTATAGCTCACATTGTGCTCTTATTTGCCACAGTTGGTTGTTGCTGCAACAAAGTTGTGATCTCAGCATATTGAAAGGGTTAGTGGAAAAATGCAGGCTAAACTTGTAGTGTACTCAAAATTTATTGTTCTTGCTAAAATTAACAGCAAACTGATTGATCTGTCATGCTCCTGGGAACAAAAATATCTGGCTCTATGAGTTGAAATATCATCATGCTGGAAAGGGGCATAATAAAAGCCTGGCTTATGAAAGACCTTTTGAGTCTTACCTGGGTAGCTGAGGTTAAGGAATGTCATGAGTAAATTTTAATGTTAGTGAGAGAAAGCTTGTAACTAGTGATGGAAATCACAGCAATTGGAAACAAGATTTTGCGTTTGTAATGTGCAACAAAAACCTGTGACTTAAGGGTATTCCTGCTTACTCTCATACTGTTAGTGTATTGCGTGAGGGGGTTTTTTGGTTTTTGTATGTGAGTTTTATTAGGTAGGGGATATAAAAGGAAATGTAGGTGCTAGCACTGTGAAGTCAACTATTGCTGGTTACTTAGGTCGTTGGAAAAAATGAATCCAACAGGCACTGGGTGGCAATGTGATTTCCAAAGGCAGAAATGTACTGAGTATCAATATAAGGAAATAATGGAGTGTCTTTGCTTTTTTTGCCATTCTTCAGACTGCTCTGCAATGACTACAGCAAGATACAGGCCTACCTGGGACTTGGTACTTGACCCATTAGTGTCCTGTAAGCTCTGCCTTGGTGAATACCCTGTGGAGCAGATGACAACAATAGCACAATGCCAATGCATCTTCTGTACCCTGGTGAGTTTGTGTTCTTTATTAGACATAAAAAACAAGACATAGTTTTAACTGCAGAAATAGTGTGTTTCTGCTGGGTGGTATTCACTCTGAAGTATTGATCTTGCAGTGGAAATAAATGCTGTTGCTGTGTACTTGACACAAATACTGGCAAGTAAGCCTTTGTTTTCCTGTAATATATAAAAAAAAATTATTTAGCACTTCAATATACAGTATAGTTACCTCCTTACCAAGGTTGTTTACAAATTCCCTTTTATCTGTCAGTTGCTTGGATTTGGGGGTGGTTTTGTGATTGGGGATGGTTGGGTTTTTGTTGGGTGCTTAGGTTGGTTTTTTTTCTGTTGAGTTTTTGGTTTTTGTTGTTTTTTTAGAGGTTTTTTTTAAGCTTTAGAAGAGAATACAGCCTTTCGGTTGAAGGGGTTACTTCAACTGAATGATCTGTGGTCCAGCTCTCTGGTCTTGGCCACTTCATGGCACATCAAAAGCTAAAGCATAGTGTTAAAGGCATTGTCCAAATACCTCTTAAACACTGACAGGCTTGGGGCAGCAAACACCTCTCTAGGAAGCCTGTTCAGATGTTTGGTCCCCCTCTCTGTAAAGAAATTCTTCCTAACATCCAATCTGAACCTTCCCTGGTGCAGCTTTGAACCAGTCTCACGTGTCTTGTCAGTGGATACAGGGAGAAGAGCTTCCTTCCTCAAGAAGCTTTAGAGAGCAATGAGGTGATCCTTTGGTCTCATTCTCCCCAAACTAGACAAACCTAAGGTTCTCAGCTGCTCCTCACAGGCACTCCTTCTGGCCTTTCCACCAGCTTTGTTGTCCTCTGGAGGTGTATCAAAGGACCTTCACATCCTTTTTAAATAATAGGTCCCAGAACTCCAGCCAGTGCTGAAGGTGAGGCTGCACCAACTTTGAGCACAGCAGGACAATCACCTCTTTTGACCAGCTGGCGATGCTGGGTTTGGTGATCCCGTGATGGGCTTTGCCTTCCTGGCTGCCAGGGCACTGCTGACTCACATGGAGCCTGCTGTCACCCAGCACCTCCAAACCCATTTCTGCAGGGCTGCTCTCCAGCCACTCCTCTCCTAATTCATGCTTGTGCCTGGTGTTAATCAATACCAGGTGCAGAATCTGACAATTCAGCTTGTTAAGTTTAATCATTTCCCTGCTCCAATTTATCTAGATCCTTCTGCAAGGCATCTTGTCCCTCAAAAGAATCAGCATCAGTTCCCAGTTTCATATCATAATCAAACTTCCTAATGGTGCATTCGACTTGCATCCAAGTGGTTGATGAACATATTGAACACAACTGATGCTAGAACTGAGCTCTGAGGATGGTAATTGGTTGCCAGATGAATGTAGTCCCACTCACTACAACCCTTGGAGCCCAGTTTTTCATTCAGAGCTCATCTCACAGCTGGACTGCTTTTGTAGAAGAATGCTGAGAGGGTCAGTATCAAAAGTTGTACTAAAATCCAGAGGAACTACATCCACTGCTTAATCCTTAATTCAAGGTGGGTGACCTTGTCATAGAAGGTTATCAAATTAGTTAAACAGACTTTCTCTTTATGATCCTCTGTTGACAGTGCCTGATGATTGCATTGTTCTTTAAATGCCTTTCAATAGTACCTGGCATAGCCATGCACACACTTGTAACTAGAAAAGTATTTAATGTATTACAGATTCTAATTTCACTGTATCATAATTACAGTCACATAACCGGTTTGCATTACCATACTGTACAAATGCTTACCTGGAATAAAAAGAATCTTGTCAGTTAAGTACAAAACAATGGGGAGCATAACTGTAGTATTTGGCAAAGATCATCATCACAGTTAATGGATATTGCTAGTTTAGGATCAGAGGAAACTACTAGTAAGTTTTTGTCCCTAATACTGAATTTAAGTTAAAATTTTAGTTCACTAAATTTTGCAGTGGGTGCAATTACATCAAAAACTTTTAATGATGGTTCAGCAGAGGAAAAATTGGAGTATTATCAGTAAGAATGTAACTTCTGGAATACATGATGATCAGACTTTAATTTCCCAAGAGTTTATGATGTGGTGTTGTAGACTCGGACATGAGATTGGGTGACTTTTTTTTTTAATTTGAAAGTTATTTCCAGCAAAGTTTTTTGGGTATGTGTTTTTAGTATTTAATATCAATGATTTTTGTTAATTTATTTTTCTTCATGGAAATACTACAAATTTTTAATAGTAGATTTTATTTCTCCTGGTGGTTATTGAAGATAGGAGGCAGCCAATGGAACAAGGTGGATCTACTCTGAAGCAAGTATTTGCTCAAGCATGAAAAAGTATATAAAATAATAGGTTTCATGAAAATTGTTCTCTACTGTTCTGGTACTTACAGCTGAGTGTTGTTTGTCCCTGTCCCTTGAATGCAGAGAATATTTAAATGTCATTTTTCAATAACATTTCCATGGCAGCAGAAAGACTGGGTCACCAAATACTTTTTTTTTCATCTTCACTTTATTCCTTCTGATGTTTACTGCCGTCCGATCTTTTGTTTGTTGGTAAAATGTGGTTGCTGACTCTTACTGCTGTTTTGGAACATACACCCAGTTACAGACATCAGATATGTAGCCTTTACCAATAACCTCTTCTTACCAGCTGACATAGTAATCTGACTGGTGACATGGAATTAGTGTTTTGAACTCTGTTCAGGTGGAATCATCAGCCACTTTTACTGCTTGTATTTGATTGTCTTGAACAGTTCATTCAGCTTTGTCCCATTTAAAGAAATTGGTGTAGTTTGTCTGCCTCTTGTTTGCCACTTATAAGCTTTACTGCAGTGGCATTTGAGTGCCCTGAAAAAAATTATTTATCCTCAAGCTTTCCTGTGAATTAACAGAAAATACTACCCTTGCTTTCTTTGATGATGCTGAGAGAAGTATTAAGAATTAATCCAAATAACTCTAAGAGGCAATAACTATAAACCTGTTACAGCCCAAGCCTTCATCTGAAACCCAAGGCCTTCATCTCTACCTTTAGGCCAGCCTAAAGGTTGATAAATTGCTAAAGAAAATACTCCCGTGAGTCTGGCAAGATTGTTTGGCCTACTGACAGTTGTTAAGGAAGGATGTGACAGCTGTACACAGAATCCTCCACTGGTGTTCCTTCAGCAACAATTTCCAGGAACACCAGGGACACTTCATAGGAGTTGTGCTTTGTAAATAGCTAAATTAAAGTTGTTTGAAACCAACAAGAAAAAAGAGTAGCCTTCTGACTTAAGATTTTGCATGGAGTCTACAGACAGTAGACCCAGTTCATCTCTGCTTTGTTCTTGGTTAAACCAGCATGTAGTTTTGTTCTGGCTTCCTTTTGCTGGTGATTAACAGCGATAACTGATGGCCTTTCCAGGAGTATGAACAAAAAAGAAAAAGGCATGTCCATACAAGTGTGAATACTACTTTTGCTACAGCTTTTACCACTAGCTCTAGCCCTTCTGTCTAAATCACATACTCAACATGAGTATGTATTACAAAGAGACCTTTTAAGTGCAGTACTACTGGTATGTTGGCAGCATTTGGATCAATATACAGGTCCTCAATGCTATATTTCTATCTGCAAGTCTTCACTCTTTATAATCATACAAGCGCTGTAGTAAAGATCCCATGAAGGATTGTCTCTTCCTGACACTTGTGCAGTAGCACAGCATTGCTATTCAGAAAGATAGAATGGGGACACTGTTTCCATTTGCTTTCTGGCAGAGCTGTGCATGGATTAAATAGAGCAGACTGCCACTCCTCTGCTGATAAGGCATAGGCACTACAATTTCCCATAGTATTATTTTGCCAGTTAGTACAATGCTTCATTATTGTTTTTATCATTATGATCATTAATGCTCAGACAATGCTGCAAGCTCAAGTTTTGTATATCTCATCCATTAGGAATGTTTTAAGAATGTATTTTCTCTGGTACCTCAAGCAATCTGTTGTTGGATTGCTTGAGGTACCAGAGGAACAAAAGTCTAAAGAGTAGAGAGGAAACCAAGATACCTGTTGTTAGCTTTTTGTTTGTTTTTCTGAGTAGAATCAAGGGGCAAACCAGTATCTCTCTTTTTAGAATCTTGTTAACAATAGGACCAATCTTAAGTGTGCTTTTGTAATTTTGGACCAAAACCCCTAAATACCTTTTAATGAAATTATTTTTCCCCACTTAAATAGCACACAGTACATAGTTAGTAATCTTAAATTTTTAGATAGTCACTTTGCAGTTGCGTGCCTCAGAAGTAATTGATCTCGCATGTTTTCTTCAGAAAGCTTTGCATTTAGAGAAGGAAAAGGAGAGTGTAAAGTGGAGAACACCTTTTTTTTTCCTTTGATTGATTTTTTTTTTGTATTATTTGCTGTACTAATTTTTTCATTTATTACTTAGCCTTTGTTTTTTTTAAGGGCATAATGGGAGATAAGCAGGGAGCAGTTTTATCCACTTCCTGTCTGAAATTCTGATTATTTTATAATCTATGATGAAATTCTCATGTGTCTTAAAGGGCAGGATGTTCCTTTGATGTGTTACCAATTGTATATGTGCTGAAGTTGCAACAGCTTTTTTCCAGTTGATACTCTTGCATGGAAGTCAAGCAGTTAGTTGCTTGAATGTGTTCTGGGTCAGGATTTACATGTACATCTGTGTGCATAAATACTGTATAATTTATATATATATATAAAACACACAGATGTCAATGTGTCAGTGTGCTGCAAGCACAGTGATGACACTATTACTCAATACAGGCTAAGCTCCTTTTGACCTCACATTAGGTTGTTCAGTTCCCTTCAAGATGTTATGCAGTACTGATCATTCTGGTACAAGTGGATTCAGTGCTTACTTTTCTCAAATTTAAAACAAAAGTCTGTCAAGTAGGTAGTTGAAGCAAGCAAGTGTCTAGAAGAAATATGAAGTGTGACAGAAAACTTGTCTTTGATTAAAAAGTTTGATTACTCCTCTGTAGTCTTGTTACTGATAGAAAGAGAAACTGTAGTCAGATATGCAAAAGAGAGGGCTACCTACAGTTAAAGAATAACAAAACTGATGTTAACACCTACCTTCTGCTGCTTGTTTCTGCTTTCTTCTTGGTCAGATATACACGTGTGGATCAACTGAATTTGCCTAATCATGACTGTTTGTACTCTAATCATTCCCCTATTTGCACTTCCTTATAGGCTGAAGATCAGCAAAGCAAATATTATCCTGCCCATAAGTGGTATCAGGCATCCCTTTTTTTTTTCTTGTCATGCTTGACTGGAAGCACATGGAGCTTCTCTGAATGGAAGAACAGAAAAAAGTGTGATTTACTTAGTGTTATCCCTCACTCCAAATGAGGCAGAGTGTCCCATCAGCCTCTCCTTCCCCCAGGGCAAGACAGGCACCAAGAGCAGTGTGGATGGAAACAGGTGGGCTTGGCTGCCTTCCTGATCCTGTGTAGTTTGTCCCTGCTTGCCAAGAGAAGCCTACCTTAGCAGGGCAGCACTGTCATGATGCCAGGCTGTTCCTCTCCTCTATCAAAGGAGATGCCCTACTTGCTTGGAGACAGGAGGGAGGGGGAAATCTAATGGCTTATGAGGTTTTATAGAGTTCAAGGTCCTTCTTAGCAGCTGTAGTGTTTCTCTGTTTCCCACCAGCAAAGCTTAGAGCTCTCTGCTTCAGCTCACATACCCCAGCCTTAGCACAGAACTGATACTGATCTTGACACATGATGTGTCAGTAGAGGCTTCATGGTTAGAGGTCACTGTGTGTTTGCATAGCAGTTCACATGGCTGGCTGGGTTCTCACTTGTGTAGGTGCTGGGATAATATTCCTTGCTTTAATAAGCAGGAACCACAGAACCCTTGGTGAAAACTAAACTTGATCCAGAGCCTTCAGCTTTCCTCTCCTGTGTGCTGTCACTAAATGATACTAGTGTTATCTGTCTTCATCAGGGTGTTGGGAAAACTAGTTCATTTTTGTTTGCATAGGGTTTTGCATGTGAAAAGGGAAGGCCTTTTTTTTGCTGCAGGTATATTTTCCTCCCACTCAGAATTGCTATTTCTGTTCTGAAATATAATAAACTTTTCTCAAACATATAAAGAAGGAGGGTTTTTTTCTGTGGTGTTTTTGCCTTCCGAATATTTGAGTTTTGTCCCACATGTGTTGACATTTAAAAAGAAATTTATTTTCCTAAAGTTCACTCTGTGGGTTTTTACCAATTGCAGCCCTGAATAGGTGAGAACAAATATTTTATGCAAGATAATGGAGGGATAAAAGTCCATAATGAAAACAGTTTATATGTACCTCCATATGGAATACCTACTCAAAGGTTAAGATATGCCTATATCACAAGGTACTATCCTTTTCTCATTTGGCCATTTTCTGCTGTCTACTGATGTGATTGATTTCTCTGAAGAAAAATGGTTCAAATTCTATAAATTTACAGTACACAGCTTTAAGTGTGTATGTTAAAAAAAACCCCAAGCCCACCTAGCCCAAAGGCTAGGCAGCTATAAGTCTGTGTTGCCTTCTCTTTCAAGATACTCAGCTGGAACAAGGCACTCTTTTTTCCAGTGCATTTAGCTCTTGTTGCATGGCTCTGCGTGTGGTGGCTGCAACCACTGATTGCTTGTCTCTAAGTCTGTTTGCCATGTCCTGATATTTTTCAAGCTGAAGTAGTCATCAGGCCTCCTCTTTCTGCATTCTTGATAATACATACATTTCTTCTTGCCTTGCTTCCATCATTTTTTGACTGAGGGGCTTGATGGTGCTGTTCCCTATACTCAAACTGGCAGTCTGATGTGGAGGGTTTGGAAGCTGGTCTCAATCGGAGGGGTAATGCACCTTATCCCTAATATGAGTAGCTTGTCCGCAAGTTGTTGTTTGCATTTACTAAGAAGTGTGAACCAGGCACTGCTGTGATATTTGGGTTTACTGTCAAAAGGTGTTTGGACAGAGGTAGAAGCAAAGCAGCAGCATCTGCTGTGCTGTCCACAGGATGTAACAATGGCCATCATTGCTTTAACCACAGCAGCATTTGCAGTGGGGAGTGCCTGCTCCTTCCAGGATATGTCAGTCCCCTTAAAAGATTCTTCCAGGGACTGGGAGGGCAAGGACTCTTGGACAAGAATAATTTTTACAGCTCAGAAAAGAATGCTCAGATGGTTTGTTCTCAAACATGGAAGCACATGGGTTGTGTTTATCTTTCCCAGCCGTCACCCTCTTTGGCCATCATCCACAGGCAAGATGATGTGACTGCACTTAGACTGGCAGTGTAGTCTAGAAGAGGGCTACAGAACAGCTGATGGAGTCTTTAAACATTGACAGCATGGTGGGAGAAAGAGGCATTTAGCCTTGTCGATTTCAAACAAAAAACCTCTTTAAAAAGAGGCCAAGTATCAGGAACGTAGAGGCAGGAAACCTGTCAAATAGAGGTCTTCCAAGTTGCTTGCCTCTTTGGAGAAAACATGTATCAGCTGTGATGTTATCTGTCTCTGGTCCTGGCCAAAGTCTCTCTCAGTGTGTACATTCTTGTTCACAACATAAGGCTCCAGATATTTCCCTGTTGCAGAGCTCTGGAGTGCCTTGCACATGCTTGTCTTGGAGTCAAGGGTTGACATGCATGTGTTGCAGAATTTTTGTCTCTGTAACAAAACAAAGGATGTAAAGGGTAAACATGTAAGACAGTTCTCTGTTACAGCTTTCAGATTTGGAGTAATGCATGTCAAGATAAGTGGATTTTTTCTTTTTGTTATTTCTTCTCCCATTCTTTTTCTTTTCTCACACATCTTCTTATGTGCTGTAAGTATACCATGAAAATTTCTCAGAAAGTAGTTTTTTTTCTATGAAAAACTAAGTTTAAAATAATATGGCTCCTATGACTGAAGTGTTGGAATGGAAGGATACAGGCTCTTTAGGAAGTACAGGCAGAAGAAATGAAGTGGATGTGTTGCCTTGTATGTGAGTAACCAGCTGGAGGGTATGGAGCTGCACTTTGGGATGGATAAGGAGCTGACCAAGAGCTTGTGGGTCAGGATTAAAGGAAGGGCAGGGACAGCTAACTTTATAATAGGGTTTGCTAAAGGGAGTCCAACCAGGAGGCCATACAGGAAAACTGGAGGGACTTTTTATAAAGGCATGTAGTGATTGGACTGTTGCCTTTCCCTGTTCCTAAAATTAAAACCAAAACACAGTTTATGGGGAAAAGGGGTTTTTACCTCGGTATTTATTTAAGGATCCTTGAGTGCAGCATTTTGTCCAGGTGGAATGCCCCGAAATGCACACACCTACCCCCCACACCGAAATGCACACAATTATAGGCCTTGCAAATTAGCATATCAATCAAAGATTCCCCAGTGAGAGGCTGGAGTGAACCCTCTGTTCTGAGGAACCTTCCCCCTGGATGGGCCTATCTTAGTTTACAAAATGTGTTCTGGAGAGGCCCTTGGTGTCTGGGGTGTTTGGTCCTCTGGTTTAACAGTGCAGTGGGTCTCAGCTAAGTTGTCAGGCTTGGGAAATTATGAGTATGTAGGCTAAAAGCACTAAGAATACATTAAAACTATATAAAAGGGTATATAGGAGGGGTATAAAAGAAAAGGCAAAAAATCATCTTGGCATCAGGACAAGTGGGAATGGCTTCAAACTGAAAAAGAGTAGGTTTAGATATTAGAATGAAATTCTTTACAATGGTGGTGGTGAGGCACTGGACAGGTTACCCAGAGAAGTTGTGAATGCCCCATCCCTGGAAGCGTTCAAGGCCAGTTTGGATAGAGCTGTGAGCAACCTGGGAAAGTAGGAAGTGTCCCTGCCTATGGCAAAAGGTTGGAATGAGAAGATCTTTAAGGTCTGTCCCAACCTAAGCCATGCTATGATTCTGTGATTTGTCCTATTACCAGATGAGCATTCCTGTTTCTTTTAGAAGTGTGCACCAAAATATTAAAAAAGGTAACATGCGATAGTTATATATGGCTACAAGAATCTTGTAGCAGGCTGGATAAGCTGCTAATATGAGTCGATGGCAAAGAGGCAGGAAGGGTCTTTGTTTGGGGTCCATAGAAATGTTTATTCCAGCCACACACATGGAGAGTTCAGCGACCAAGACCAGGCTCATGGGCAGATCCAGGGTTAAGTATGCAGTGGTAGGGGTGGAGAGAGCATCAGGGACACCCATCAGGGGGCATGGGGGCAGTGCCCAGGTGGAGTTTGGGTATGGGAGCTAATGGGGAAATGGAGGTGGCTGAGGGACAGAGGTCTGTGGGGGGAGTAGGAACACTTTGGAACAGGGATGGGGCTGACTGAGGGAGCAGAGCAGGGGTGCATCAGCACAACAGAATAGGGCACCCTATGAGAGAAGCCTCTCATGTCCCCTAACTTGGGGAATGCCTCTCAGGGTCCTTTCCTCTCAGGGGGTCCTTGGGGACCCTTGTGTGGCAGGCTCACTGGTCTCCATGCACTCTCATTTTCAGGAGTAGGGAAGACTCTAGCCTTATTGTGTCATTCTTCCCTCTTCTTCAGAGAATACCTGAGATGCTTATTTTAGGGGAGTTTTTCTTCTTGGAATTGTTCAGGTTTTACTAAATGGAAAATATTTCAAGAAAATGACATTTTATTCTGGTAAAGATCTCTTACCAGAATGAACTTGCTATTTGGACAAAACAGAGGGGGAGCTATTATTCCAAAGGTATTAGTCTTCACCCGAGACATAGACAGTCAGAATTTTTTGTAGTGAAAGGAATTCACTCACTCTCACACACACTGTCTCCCCCTGCCCCAGTGAGTACTGCACACTGCATCACTGTACTGTTATAATCTGAAGCTAAAATAGCACATTACATCACATTAGCCGAAAGATTTACAGGCAGAGTGTCTACCAGTATAAATACCTATTCACCAGACTGGCTTAGAGAATTAGCATAGAGCAGTAGAATAACCTTGGTATTGCACTGTCTGATGAAAGGAAAATATATCACCTTCTTAGTATTCATTTTAAAGCAACATAAGGAAAATTTCTTTGTATGCATAGCATAAAAATAGTACAAAATACTATCAAAAGTAGTTGCTGCAGTAGTAGTTTTGGTCATCTTTGTAACCCCATCACATGAATTTTGAGCTGTGGCTTAGTATCCTATTAGCATAAAGCAACCCATAGACCAAACTGTAGACTTGTAGCTACAAGTCACTATGAAATAAGTGCGTCTCATTCAATGTCCTTCATATTCTTTCCTAGAATGTAAGACCCAAAGGGATCTTTGCATGCACACACCCTGATGTCACTTGTAAAGTGGATCACAAAATACCAACCAGCATTTCCTGAGCCTTCATGTGGTTGAATTCAAGTTTATGTAATGACATGTGTGTGTATTTATGCATATATATTTTTAGATGTTCATCTAATCCCGGTTTTCAGATGACACAGAATCCTGAGAATGGCAATTTAGTCTACATGTATTAACATGTAAATCATCCTTTTTGACAATATTTTCAGTTTGAACTTTAAAAAAATCTCTGTCGTTGAAAAAGCATGTCAGCCCTTCCTTGTGTTTCTGAAGTGCAGTGTAAATTCTTAGTGATTGTCTGCCCAAAGTGTAGGGTTATTTCCAAGGCAGTATTTGTGCACCGCCGCAAATGCCTTTACCTACTTTTAATATTTATTGTTACTAAATGCATTGTAAAAAATTAATTCCTTTTCTTTTTTAGAACTCGGTAAATGCTAGATTTTTTATTTTTATTTTTTCCCCTTTCAATTTTATTGGTGCATGTGTTTGGTTTTTTAAAAATTGCTTTCCAGTACCAGCATGTGATGATTCTGCATGTAGTGCACACTTGGTGATGACTGTGGCCTACTGCCAGCACTAAAATACATTTGAATTTTTAAGAAATAAATCAAGTGATATAGGGATGATATACTTGGCTCTTGTCATGTGTTTTTGGCCTTTCTAAATCCATGGGCTGATTTAAAAATTTCCCATATGATTTGGCACTTGGATCTGCAGCACTAAAAATTCTACCTATCAGCTGTTAAGAAAATAATGCAGAATAATCTTTTAGTTTGCATAACTCTCAAATAAAAGGTGACATCTTGAAAAACTATTCCTTGTTTCTGCAATAGTAGCAATAACATGTTCTTAAATTAGTTATAACTTTCCCAAACCATCACCAAGTGTTTTTTATTGTGTGAATTTTGTATTGTAAAATGACCTCAGGCACCAAGTGAACACATTTTTTCTGTCAAAGCAGATGGTAGATAAGTGTTGCCCCCAGTGTAAACAGTGAAAGTCAAGAGTCCTTTTTTGGAATTATGATGGGGTTTATTTGGGATTTGATGTCAGGAGAAACAAATCAAAGCATTAACATCAGAAGTAGTAAGCATGATTGTTCCTGGAATTCTTCTAAAAGAAAAGGAAAAGCCAAAAATTTAAATTCTTTATATATAAATTTTGCTCTGGCCTGTGCAGGTTTGTTAGAGCTAAATGCAGCAGAGCAAGATTGTGTGTTATGGTTTTCAAATTAGGCAAAAAAATAAGCATTTTGATTCCTATGTAGGTCTTTATAATATTAGACAAAAAGATAGGCAGCTCTAAAGCTATGGCACATCAGTGGTCACTGTATATACCTTTCTGCATGGCACAATCCTTGATGTATAAAAGTTGGAAGTACAACACATCTTGCTGAGCTTTAAATACTGCACTGTGCGTGGCAGCTTCAGAAAGGAAGTCATTCCTTTATTAGTCATCTGTCTCTGAGGCAACAGAAAAAAAAGTGTTCCCAGTTTATATAGGCAGCTTATAGTAAAACTGCTGCTGAATTGGGCTCTCAGTTGATCTTTGTGAGGGAATGGATCTGGGCTAAAACTCCTCAAAGTGGATGGATGTGCTGTTGTCCTTTGTCATGGAGACAGCAAATGCCACTAGGATTCATGGATTACCATATGTCAGAAAAAATTACCCACACATCATATAGGACAGCAGTGATGGAAAGAGGATGGAGCAGGGATACGCAAGGAGTAGGCATGCATAGGGAACAATACAGGACTAGTGCTCAGGGGAACTAACTAGTCTCTTCTTACACACATCCATTAGAGAAACAATAAAGATGTTCCTCAGCATATTTTTTTTACGGGTCAGTGTATTCTTGTGACCTTACTCCAATCTCAGCCCTTAGGTATCTAATTTCGGCTTCTGTTTTCTCTGAGAAAAGTTATGTAATATACTTCATTTTCAGTGTTGTTTGGGGTTTTTGTTCATGCTATACATACTTTACTGCCTTAATGGAAGGACTGTGAAGATACTTTCTTCCAGCATTGGGTCAAATTGCATAGAAAATTAGCAAAAATTTGACGCCTTTTTGTAGTTGTTTTACAGTGAATTTTTCATAGTATATCATTGAATACCTAATCCTGCTTTGTTGTTTTGCATGCATGGTGCTGTATTTCTAGTACTGTAGCCAGTCTGATACAAGTTGCACATTTTGTGTCTGCTCTTAAGAGAATCCATGGGTATCCTGTGCATCAAATTCTCCTGCAGCCACTTTGAGTTACTCTTTCCCCACCCAAGAAGTTTCAGGGGAGTCTTGAGTTGATAGTGTGTTTTATCCTCTGCCTGTTTTCCAGCAATATTTTGTAGCCTTGAGGCATTTGTCAGAAGGTGAAGCATGAGAAGTGCACTTGGCCATGCTGATTTTGAGAAGGCAGGGGCCAATGCCTCATCAGGGGAAGGGAAAGGCCATGGACACTTCTCATGACAGGGATGAACTGTCGTTTCTTGGAAAATGAGAGGAAAGGGAAGCAAATCGAATAGGTTTTGGCAATGGTCCTAGACAGGTTGAGGAGGAGAATTAGCCACATTAATGATTAATGATAGCAAAGCTCATTCAGCTTGAAAAGTACTTTCTGTAAGTGCTAAGTGCTGGCATTAAAAATGTATGCATTTTCATTTTAATCCACACTTGGCATCTGCAAATGTAGAGGAGAGGGAAGAGCCAGCAGTGTCATTACAGACGACTAATACCTCGCTACAGATAAAATCACAGCTTGCCAAGGCACACAACCAAGGGCCTGGGTCTTGCAGAGCTCAGCCTGGTGGTTGCTGGTACTGGCTGTCTTGAAGTGTTCCACTACCTGCCCTGCAGAGCTCCAAGTGAAGGCTTGGAAACCTTCTGCAAGTCAAACATCTACTAAGTGAATTGTTGTCTTCATTAAATCCTTGCTGAGGAAGATAAAGACTATGTGTAGTCTGTCACACAAGGATTTCTTTGCACAATTAAAAGTTTTATAAATATCAATTATCTGATCTCTGTTTTTCTTCTCTAAAAAATTGACCTGCTTTCTCTAATGCATGGGGAACACAGGGAAAGGGGGGTCTAACAGAAATGATTTGTTGTGCAATCAAGGTGGTGGCAAGTTGCCACCAGAAAAGCTGTGGACCAGAGCAACAGAGATTGTGTGGGCAGGAAGTAAAAGTCTTTGCTGCAACCAAGCTGCAAGAGGTAAAATCTAGAATAATTTGTTAATAGAGGTGTCTGAAAGGAACTGAAGAAACAAGTCAAGAAGCAGAAGAGAAAGAGGTTTGAAGTCTGAACTTTAAGAGCTTCAAGCTGCATGCCTCAGAGTAATGCTGGAAGGTGCTTGTTGATGGGCTGTTTGATTGCACAGGCTGAAGGAAGAAGCAGTTTGGGAGAAACAGTTTTGTGCTCTGACCTGAAATTAGGCACACCAGCCTTGGCAAGGTCAATGCAGCCCTTTGCCTTACAGGCTGGTGGTGAGTCAGCAGCTGCATACCTTTTGCAAATGTCTGGAAATGGTAACTGAAATGCTTGTTTTGCCAGTTTGCTGCAGAGTATGTAATCCTTCTTGCCTCCCACACATCTGTATGCTGAGCTGGTTTCATATCTTCATTTCACTCTGCTGTTGGTCTAGCCTCACTCTTTATTCACACATCTGCTAACAGAGAATTAGGACCCTCGTTCTGTAATTGTCTGCAGTTTGCTTATGCCAGCTGAGCTCACAAGCAGGGTGAGAACATCTCAGGGTGCCCTGTCCACTGGGAAGCAGACCCTCATTTGCTCTTTCTGTGTAGTGTTGGGCGGGTAGAAGTTGCGTGGTATCAGCACAGAGCTGTGTCTCTTCATCACTGCCTTACCTTCCCAACAGACACCTATGCATTAGCTCTCAGCTTGATGTGGGAAGGCTGGAGGTGGAGGGGGGTTGTTGCTCTTCAAGAGCAACGAGGTTTGATCTTAATTTGCCTTTTGTGAAAAATACCCACGTTTCTTTTTTGCTTTGTTGACAGCCACGCTGTGCACTGCTGTGTTAGAGGCTACATTTTCAGTTATGAGTTGGGTAAAATGCTGTGGTTGCCAGGGGAGAAAAGTATTAGCATTACCAATATTTATTATTTGGTCCCCATGGAAACTGTAGTTCTTCAGGGAGTCCTAATTCTCATATTTTTCCTTTCTATGGAAAACTTATTTCTTTAACCATGAAGTTCAGATAGTTATTTTCCAGGAATAGGTGGCAAGATACACAACTCCCTTTGTGCTCTAGAATGCTTGACAGATGTCTGTCTATGGAGAATTACTGCTTACTAAGATATGTTGTGGCTCACAGTTATGCAATGATCTTTAGGGTGTGGTTAATCTAACTGCATCATGGAGGTGTTTTATTATTTTTGCCCCCTCTGCTTTCTTTTTGATCTCTGCTTCCCCCCATTGTTATTTTTTAATTTGCTGCATATTTTAAATTGCTGAAGAGTTATTAGGTTAATTTTGGTTTAAGTGATTTTTTCTGTCCCTTTATCAACCTAAATGATTCTATGATTTGATGGGGAAACAAACTTGCTGTTTTCTACTTAAGCTGTGGCAAAAGCTACAAGTGTGGCTCATCGCTGTAAAAGGGACCTATTTTTTCAAAGTTTGAGTTCTTCAGATTTTTAGACGAAAGCTGTTAAAATACCAAGTGGTTTATCCTTGGCAGAATAGTTAACTCAGTGTTTGGCTCTCTTACAGTGCCTAAAACAGTATGTGGAACTTCTGATCAAAGAAGGTCTAGAAACAGCAATCAGCTGTCCTGATGCTGCCTGCCCAAAGAGAGGTCATCTGCAAGAAAATGAGGTACACTTTTCCTGCAAACAGGGTTTTTTCTTTTCCTTACAGGATGTTTAAACGTGTATTGCTTTTTGTGTTACAGCTTCCATTGTTGACAACATATGTTTTTATTAATTCCTCAAAGGTCAAACACTGTCTCTGTTCGTTTAAAATTACTTAGATTATTACTGTTCCTAACTGGAATTTTTTCTTCTTTCAACAGATTGAGTGCATGGTTGCATCAGAAATCATGCAAAGGTATAAGAAGCTACAGTTTGAAAGAGGTAACACATGTAACACTACCCACTGAAGGCTATGAGAATGGGTTTGTTCCAGAGCAATCCTATAAATCAGAATCTCTGTACATGTTCTTGCAGTAGCATTGTGCATTAATTGCTTGGTCATCAGGAAGAAAAACCCTAAAACCTAAAAAGTAATTGCTTCTATTCTTGCCTGCATGATTCCCAGAACTGCAGCACTCTGGGAATAAACTAAGGAAAGAAAATTGCTATGTATTATATTCCTAAATAACTAAGGGAGGGAGTGACTTCTATTTTGAGCTTTGCTGTTTAAGTTGACTACTAGTACTGTTGGGGCTTGAGAGGAATACTGACCTCTTTCACAGAGCCAACATTATCTCCTGGAATTGCATTTGGTACAGAATTAATGAGTGATTTTTGTATGTAATGATACAAACATGGTAAGAACATAAGCTGACTGTGTGCCTATGGAGATTGAATGATGTGCCCACAGAGAACTTACAGTAAGGTTTTGCTGAGGGCAGGACCCAGCCTAGAAACCACTGCAGTCACTGGTAGTTTTTTATTGTCTTCAGTTAGCTTTGAAACATGAAATGTCTTAAGGGCAAATGCTCTGTAAGGAGCCTGCAAGAAAGGGATGAAACTGTATCTTATGCTTTTGTTAATCATGTGCTTACAGTAGAGTAGGAGTCAACTTGAAATAGGTTTCTACTGGACAGGGCATTGTAAAAACACTTTCTGGTGGGTTTTACTGCATCATAGGCGCCGTATTTAACTTTAAGTACAACTGAAAAAGAAATACATCTCATTCTCAGAACAAGTTTAGTTCAGTGAATAAAAGTAGGCAATTAATTACTACTCATGAAACTGTGGTTTGTTGGCTGTTTGCAAAGCAAGCCAAATTTATGTCAAAGTAGGTTGCATAAATTAAAAAAGCTTCTTTTGAAAATTTGTGTCTTCAAATGCCCTGCCAGTCAACCTCAGCTGGAATGCACTGTTACGGAAGGCTGATCTTGTATCCGCCTTTGAGTTTAGTTTTTTTATGTCCCTTTGCAGAAGTGCTTTTGGATCCCTGCCGGACTTGGTGTCCATCCTCTACTTGCCAGGCAGTTTGCCAGCTCCAGGAATCAAGCCCACAGGACCCTCAACTGGTGCAGTGCAAAGTGTGCGACATTGAGTTCTGCTCTGCTTGCAAATCTAATTGGCATCCAGGTCAAGGCTGTCAAGAGAACATGCCAATCTCTTTTCTTCCAGGAGAAACAAGGTAAGATACTGCAAAAGATCACGTATTTAGAAGCTAAACACTCAATCGTTGAACAAATTGGATTATGAATAGTAAAGAGGCATTTTCCTGATGTTTTGTTCTAAAGCTGTTTTCTTCACTTAGTCATTCCTGTTCTTTTAATGTTGTATTCTAAAACTGAATAGCCCTTGGCAGCCTCACTCTTTGCTGCCATTCCCAGCAAAGCACAAAGGAGCTGCTTGAGCCTTTGGCCCTTTGCCTCAGTGGGAAAAATATGACATCCAGGCAGCTCATCAGCTTCCCTTGAGAGATGATCTCGTTACTGCTGCTCACCTGGACAATGTGAGAGTCGGTAACATCATGCCAGAGAGTGATTTTTAGGCTATCCTGTCAGTCATCCCCTCTGCTGCATATTTGGCCTATGATCTTAAAGTTCTGTTTCAAGTGGTCTCTGGTGGCAAACTGCAGCCACTGAATAAGAAAGGCCATCATCCATGTGTTCCACTTCATGTTTGAGCTTTTTCAAAGATTGTATCGCACTCCAAGGCATCATTAAAGCCCTGCCCAGCCTTGGGCTTAGTTACTCATAACTTGTCTTCTTTCAAGCTTTGCTGTAACAGATGACTAGCTAGGATGCTGTCATGATGAGTTCCTGATCAAATACACTTAACTTTTGCACATGCTTTTGTGTGTGCTTGACAAGAACTGGAGGTTGCTAAATTTCATGGCAAGGTAACAAATTTAATCTATTTTTGCCTGGTGTTTTGGTTGCTTTTAGTTTTCCTTTCACGCTTCATTTTTTTACTCCACTGAATAAAAGTAAAAATTGTTTTTTCTTTATTCTGGAGCATAATGTGCCTGTTAGCAGCATTTGGAGTTTCATATACATTTTATGTATACAAAGCATTTTTCTCTAGTACAGTTGCTCTTAGTAATTAGTGTGTGTCCTTTTATCCTGCTATTGGGCAAATCAATCAATCATCAGTCCTGTTTTCCAGCAAATTGTTGATTTCCCATCAGTAATTCTTGTATTTCACACTGGCAGTAGCTACAGGAATTGTCATTTAAGGTACATTTTAATTGTTAACATAAAACCTGCATACAGTAGAAAGCTACTCAAGGGAAATAAAAGTTATTCTATTGTTTCAGCATTCCTCTGTGTTGTGCCCATTAAATGAGAGAACATCTGTGGTTCTGTACACTTGTGTAAGAAGAGTCAGTGCTGACCCTAACTCATGAATAGTGACTTGTTAGGGCTCTGTTAACAAAGTTTAACTGAAAGAATGAGAGAATGACATGCACCAAAACCTTAGGGTTCCTGATTTGGAGGGAAGCTCTTGGGAGAATCCTCAAGGAAGGCAAGGCCAAGTAATCTATCCCTGGTGCCCCAATCCAAAGGAATGTGTCTGAGTTTTTTGTGCAATCAAGGGATTGTTTCTTCATCTGAGAAAGAAAGGGGAAAAAAGGAAAAGAATCTAGATGTACAAAACATTTAGATGTGAGCTAGCTGCTGCTCATCTGATACATTACAGGAGAAAACTGTTTAATATCTATTAGTATCACACAATAACAAAACAAGCTGCTTTATATGTGGTAAAGAAAATATCCTAACTTTTTTGTAGACATTGTTGTCCTTAAATATCTTTTTCTAGAGATATATTTGAAAAGTAGTGTATAGCCATATCTGAATAATAAAACTCACTTGAATACCTGAATCTCTAGTAATTTCTCTTTTTTTAAACAAAAAGGCAGGCTTGCCTTTGTAGGATAGTTCTTAGATATTCTTCTCTAAACTGACATGGCCACACATTTTACTAGTTCCTCACTCTCTCCCACAGTTCAGTTTTTAAAATGGAAGATGATGATGCTCCAATCAAACGCTGTCCTAAGTGTAAAGTTTACATTGAACGAGATGAAGGCTGTGCCCAAATGATGTGTAAGAATTGCAAACATGCCTTTTGCTGGTACTGTCTGGAATCTCTTGATGTGAGTACATGCAATGCACTCTGGCTCTCAGAAGCTTAGAAGTTCATTGCTTTGCCATCCAGCTGTCTCTTTAATCAATTAAATAAATAGCTCACTAGCTTCTGGCCACAACTCACCAGAGCTGATGCTGGCAATTTGATAGGATTTGTATCCTCTGTTTTACTTGTCTGACCTGTGTGAACTTAGCATTTGGTCTGAGTCAGTAAATAATTACTAAATGGTAAAAATTTATGACAATAATCTGTTTGTGATCTTTACATGGCACCTAACATGGGGAGAGGTGTTTCTTTTTTTTTCCAGTACTGAATTTCGATGTTGCCTTTCTTGAAGGCATTACGGTATGAAACTAGCAATGCTTTTAGTCTGAGGAAGTTTAAAAAACTAGATGTGGTATGTCACTAGCAGTAAGATTTGTTTACCATTCATTGTATTCTGTGGGACAAGAAATAGATCTGACACATAGGAGAAAGAATACAATGTTCTCCCAACACCAGGAATTTATTGGTCTATAAGCTGCTGCTGTCATATGTTTATATTTTTTTTTAAATCAGCCATTATCATGCCTACAGATCAGAGTATATACAATGCACTACATCTGTTTCCATGTCATCAGTTTTACTTTATAACATTGTTAACAATAGCAAAGGAAATTAGGTTCCTGAAAGCTCCTCTGACTATTCAAATCCTGTACTTGTCCCATTTGAATACTTTATTAACAATCCTGAAGTCACAGGCTTCTCACATGCTATCATAGATAAAAAAAGCAGTGTTCACTTACAACTAGGCCTGTTATCTTGGCTGGTTTGTGAGAGGCTGACAGGACTAATAGGGACATAATATCTCAAAAATCTGTATTGTCTTTCTGTTCTTCAAGTAGGTAAAGGAACCTTTGGGAAGTCTGCAGTACAAGTACTGGTTTTCCTTTGCTCTTTCTTTATGTGTGTAAAATACATGTAATGGTCAGCTTATCTTCTTGGATTCTCTTGCTAAACTTCATGCTAGCATTTAAATATGCAGCTTGAGACCCTTTGGGAGAAGAATGTGTTATATATCTGCAATACATGCCAAACAAACCTGTTCGTGAAGACGCCTAACTGTAAACAAAGCACTTTGGAAAGGTTGGACGTGGCCATATCTGCTTCCTTTTATCTTCCTGTGTGATTCCTGGGTTTAAATTGTCAGGATATAGTATTTCGTAATTTGAAAAACTTCTGTTTAGTGCCTACCTTCTCATTTAATATTTTGTAGGATGATTTTCTCCTTATACATTACGACAAAGGACCTTGTCGAAACAAGCTGGGGCACTCCAGGGCATCTGTTATCTGGCACAGGACACAGGTAAAGCTCAGATCTTTGAAAGCTCTCTACAGGTCTACTGCTGTCAAAATGCCTCATTTTAACACCTTAGGGTAAAAGTCTGTGCCAAATGGCAACTGATTTTTATAGTGGATAAAAAGAGGGCAGTAGCTCAGAGTGAAACAATTAGCTCTCCTAAAGAAGACCCTCCTTGGCAAAACACCACTGAGAACCAGAAAAGATACGTTTGCAGAGCCAGTTCAGTGCCAGTCCAGATATGTTCTCACTGAATTTGGAGGACAAATTAGGTTGCCACTGTCAGTATTATTTACAAGGAAGCCCTTCCTGCAAGGCATTTTTAGCTCTGGATCCAGAACTGGAAAGGAATTAACCTGAATACAGTCATTATCTTGCTATGGACTCTATCTGATTCATTCCTGTAGGTTGGATAGAAGGTAACCCTGAAGGTTTGTCAGTAGGTTCAAACACAGATTCAAACTGACAATTGCAGAGAGTGTGGGAATACCTCTTGTAGTCTAGATTCAGTGTTGGTAGACTCAGCAGGAATGCTGGTAATAAAAGAGCTCTCTGCAGCACTTCAATGCATGCAGTATAAATGCTCATGTGTGACTTGGTCCAATCTACCACCTTTAGTCACTTCAGAGATATGGGGACATCTGCATATCTGTCATCTCTTCCTAAATTAACTGTGGGCCTGGAAAAAGCTATTTTAGCTTCAGATGAGGTACTTTTCTTGAAGTACAGATTTCTTTCCATGTGAGCAAAACCCCCAAGTCTACCGAACAATCCTCAAGTCTGGGTAAACAGCTAACCTGAAATAAGAGGAGAAGGATTTCACCTCTCTCCTTCCACCCACCCCACTGGGTGTCTGAGCTGTGGACTGCGTTTTGCTTGGATTGGCCAATGGTATCTCAGGAAGTGTGTGGGTATGTTAAGCTTACTTGATAAACCTGTAGTATGAGGTGATTAATCTGATATTTGGAATATGCTCTAAGCCACTGCAGTTTGTGCAAATATGTTTGATATATGTTTGATGGTCTGGTCATTGTTGAGGAAGAAGGTGATAATTCACTACCAGTCAGGATATAATTCTGCTAAATCTACTGAAGCCAAATCAACACTGTGATTGTTTCCTTATGTTAATTTTGAGTAAGTTGTTACGTTTCTTCTTAGATTTATCCAAAGCAAATTGAGGTGAGTCTTTGGTTTGTTTTTTGTGGGTTTAAAAAAATATTTGTTTTGGCCAGGGAAAATGGCTGGATGCCCAGTAGGGCAGCAATTTCTTCGGAAGAAAAAGAACCAAGTAAAAAATAAATAAGTAATACTCGGCAGGCAGGATGACTTAAAAATAAACAAACCCTCTCACAGTCACACACAAAACCACACCAAAAAAAACCCCAGCAAAACAAAAAAAATTAAACTTGATGATTTCTTTGATGGCATATTGAGCCTGAAAGGAATGTGTAAATAGATGTTTTATATTAATTACCAGTAGTCAGTCTGACCCACTAAATTGCCAACTTCTATCTTGGCTCTGTCTGACCAGTACACTCAGCCTGGGCTGCAAAGAGCAGCAAGGCAATAGTTGCAGCTCATGTTTTTTAAAGATGAGAATTTAACTTTGGTTTCTGGGAAAGAAATGCAAAGATTAGTAGAAGTTGCATCAGATTGTCAGCACCAAAAGAAAGAGAATGAGTTATAAAACATGTCCACCTCTGAAGCCGAAAAAGAAATTGCTGCTGGGAGGCAATAAAATGGTTAGAGCAAGGCAGTTAGGGCTCCTCACGGTGGGCAGCAGGAGCCGGGATGCAGATCGGGGTGGGTGTGTGGGTGTGCGCCGGCAGCGCTGTCCCACAGCGCCATCTCCCGCGGCTGCCCGGCGCTCCCACCGCTGGAATTCCGCCGCAGCACAGCCCCACACCATGTGCAGCATCATCAAAACCAAATTAGCTGTGGCCAGCAAAAGTGCTACTGCATCGTCCCATCTATACCATGGCTAATTTAATATTTGCCAGCTAATTGAAGTGGCGTATCTAGCCCTGACTAGAAGAATCCTTAATGAGTGCGGCACTCTAATTTCATTTTGCCTTCTGCTGTGAGGTTTTGCTATTGCATTAGCATTCCACTCTCGCCCTCATTATTCAAAATTATTCACAGACACTCTCATGTGAATAAATCTGAATTATTTTCTCAAATAATTTGTGGGCATATTGTTGCAGCATCACTCTTAGAGTTGCCTATGGCAAATGGGAAACTTGCTCAGGCAATGAAGCTCAGCTTGAATGTTTTTTAAATAATTTTCCAAATTCATGCTCTGTAGAAATTACTACTTTGTCGCATTGACTGTATGGGTAAGTCTATGGTCCTCTGCTCATGCTGGGAAGGAGGTGATCAATAAATGTCAATGAAAAAGATGCACTTAGAGTTAGATCTTGTTCCCTGAAGCTGCAGGCTGACCTCAGGTCTGACTGCAAAAAGCTACTGCATATGCAAAGTCTTCCTATAGCCCATTGTGTTTGTAATCTGTGATTGAAATTCCAAAGGTTGTGGACATGCTGGTGGGACATTTGTGGGAGTATTCCCAGATTCTCTGAATGCCACCAACACCTTGACTAATTCTTCTTGAAGCTTTCTCCAGAAAAAAAAGGAGCACCTGAAAGTGAAAGTCTTAGCTTTCTTGTAGCCTTGATTCCAATATTTAGTATTTAGGTTCAATCAAGAAAAAATGTAGTGATTTGCTTCATTATTTGTTTGAGATACAGGAAAACTCAAAAAGGCAAATAGCCATCTGCATCATTGTATGATAAAACAATTGTGTGGCACAACTTGACTGGAGCCATAAAACATGAACATTCACACTCTGCTTTCACTCACATTCACTGGTCACAGGAGCTGATTGTAGTATACACGTGGGGGACTCCTGGCTCTTACAAGGTCAGTGGCATTTGCTGAGGTCTTTTTGATGGACACAGATGATGCAATGGTGTCAGCAGACACATAATCTAGGCAGTGCTATTCCTGACACAATGCTATCCCTTTCTCTTACAGGTAGTAGGCATTTTTGCAGGATTTGGTCTCCTACTTTTGGTGGCCTCCCCATTCCTTCTACTTGCTACACCATTTGTTCTGTGCTGCAAGTGCAAATGTAATAAAGGAGATGATGACCCTCTACCTACCTAGACTGGGAGAAGACTGGACTCATCACAACATGTTTTGATTTTACTGTTGCTGTTATGTTTCCCTCTTGCACTTACATTGCTGTAGCCTTACGTGCCCCATTCTGCTTTTCATTGACACAGTCTTGATTCCAGGAACTGTTGTTACTACTGTTGTACAGATCACTTGATAATAGACAAGAAGGGTAATAGAAGGCAAGTTGGGTGCTAAAGGGAGACCACAGACCTGAGTAGCTATCTGAAATGAAGAGGTGATAACTGCTAAATAAAATACAAAAAGTTGGTGCTGCCCTGCTGGTGGACTGGGAACTGTACTGAATGACATCAGCAAACCAAGCTGAAAAAGCGTAAAAAATTCTGCATATCTGTTTCCTTCCAAATTTGGTGTCTTACTCCTGCATATGTTTAAGTTGCCTATCATTTAAATCAGGTAGTCAACTTTGTGTGACTTTATTACACATCTGTTTTTGTTAAAACCATCACAGTGTCCTTTTTAGTACCTATTTTTCCAAGTATAACAAAATTAGTAAGGTGCATATAGGCCAGCCTATGCCTTTCTTGAAATTTTGTGAGGATCAGAGGGACAAGTTGGTCCTACTGCCTTCCACGAATTTTATAAAGTCTTACAAGAAATTTGTTTGGTTAAAAGCTACATTTTAAAATTAATTAATGAAGCTGAAAGGTTGAATGGTGATACAAACACGCTATTTAATCACGTTTCTTTTAAAAATGCATTGATGGTTTGTTTACCCCTGGACCACTAGTGTTTTTCTGAATTGTTATTTTTTGCTGTTGTTTAGGGTTCCGCTACACTAATAGGGCTATGTAACTTCTAATCCAGGTATCTTAATCTTTTTATAGATACATAGATATATATAGATATATATATATATAATCCTATTTAAACCAAATGTGTAAATATCTGTGCTATTGAAATATTTTGGAAATTCAGGATAGCTTGCTTCTGTCTTTAGGACAATTATTAAAAAGTACAGGACTAACATTACTATTTAACAGACTCTTGGGTTATCAATGAGTCTTTCCTTTTAAATATAAAAATACATCATGGTTATCCCTGTAGTTAATATGAAAATGCCTGGGATATTTGTGGAAATTGTACTTTGCGTTTAAACTACTTAGGCCATTTTCAGAGTTAATATTGTATGATATATGGTGTATTGTGTTAATAGCAATACTGTGACAAAAAAGTTTTTATTTGAGAACTAATCACTTGATAGTTTTGCAGAATTCAGTGCTGTGTTTTCAGGGTAGTAAAGTGTGCTGTTCCACATACTACATCATTGAGGTTTCTCTTTAAAAATATTTTGTTGAAAACCATTTTGCTCTGATTTTAAAGCCTACAGGAATTTGACTAATAACTTCTTGCCATGAAATATGAAGCACCTGAAACAATGTGTATGTCTGTAGTACTGAAGGAAAACATTTTGAATGGCTTGTGGACTGAAGTTTTACAGTTTTACATTTTTTCTTTATCATTTATTTCTGTGCATCAGCAGTGTACTGAAATGGATGAATATCTTGAAGCCAAGATAACTTTACACTGAAAATGTCTTAAGATCCTTAATACATCTGCTTCTGTCTGCTGTCACAGGCTGGGAATATGTTTTCATAGCTCAACCATTAAAAAATTATCCTCATTATCTTTTGTTTTACACTGTCTATCTGTTAAATAAAAGTATTGTAGGACACAGTTTTGAAAAGAGCCAATTTCTTTTTATAAAACATTTCTCCTTCTTTATCTTCCAAGTTTAGTGCTATCCAAATTCAAACTGTATATAACCAGAGATTTTAGCTTGAGGAGCTGGAGATTATCCTCATTTCTCTTACTTGGCTTGATTTTAATGAGTTCAGCCTCTGTAACTTGAATAAAAAGGATAGCTGATTTCCAGAAAATCTGAACTCTGTGTGATGTCTTCAGATTGTTTATGGCAATGCACAGTTCAGATCTTTTGTTATCTGAGTATTTTAGTATTTTAGCAATCTTTATAACTAAAAATTGCTAGTTGTTAAAAAATATCCATAGGGAAGTCTGGGTAGTGCATTTGATCCCTGTTTGCCAGCTCCCAGGGGTGTGTGAAGCACTGCTGACTTCAGTGGGCAGGGAAGTGCTTCTGTCCCTCTGGCTCTGGCATCAGCTCAGTCCATCTCCCAGAGGGATCCCAAGGCACACACCTGAGTTGTCCTGAGTCACAGCTTCATTGTGCAGAATTAATGGAAACCCTTCCGCAAAGGACAGCTTCCTGCAAGTAAGCTTGAACTGTGGCCTTTTCTCCTTGGCCCTGAAATTCTGTTTAACTGGAGAAAAAACCCTGAACAATAGGATGTAAAGACTTCATGGGTTATTAATTTTTTAACTGGAGGCACTGAGGGATTTTGCTGTATTGTGGCAATGACCAGTTCTCCAACTGGGATTATAGTAAACAGGAGAGGTTCAGTGGGCTGTGAACAGTATTGAGTGTCCTAGTATGAGGAGGTTTATTTTCTCTGTGCCTTTCTTAGAGATTTTATATGGAAATACAGCAAAATTTGACTTCTCCAAAGTGCTCTGCAGCCAGTTAATAACCAATGTCAAAATGAATGCATTTCCAGATTTAAAAGAAAGAGGGAAGAGAAATAAGTTCTTTGCAAATACAGAGATTTTAAAATTATCATTTATAACTGATACTCACAGGTAACATTATGTATAATCAGAAAACTGTGCCAGTATTTCTCTGATCTCAACATACTTGAATTTCTACTAGTGATTTTGAGGATACAGCTCTTGTTTCACATCCTGTCTATTCCATTGTTGGAATAGACAATATGCCTATATATATTTACCAAATAACTACCTAGTCTTTTCAGGTTTGCTAACTGTCATTCCATCTCTGTTCTCGGGGATTTTTTGTTTGTTTTTATTATTCTTAATATTATTACTACTATTATTATTTTTGTTGCTGATTCAGTTCCAAAGTAGCAACTTTTGGTGGTGATGTATTAAGTTCAGGGTGCTTTTATGTTACAGCTTATGTTGGTACTGTGACAATACCCCAAAACTGAACTGTAAATACATAATTTTTAACTCTGACCTTTAAACCCCCTGCCATGGGAAGGGGGACGTTTGTTTCTTCTTCTTTTCAAATGAAAATCTGTTAAAACAGCTCTGGCTTTTTAGGTTTCAACCAAAAAATAAGTATCACAGCATGCTTTCTATTGCATTTTTATGGTTATGCCATTATTTAAGGAGTGTATATTCACACAGAATCATAGAATATTCTGAGTCTAAAGGACCCACAAGCCCAGCTCTTGAGTGAATGGCCTGTTCGTAAATGCTGTTTAATGGAGTTTGTAACAGTTCATCATCTGCTCGTTCTTCTGGGGTGTCATGTGGTGTCATGTCTAGCGAGTGTGGAGTCCCAGCTCCAGAGGCTGTGCATCTCCCTAGGCTTGCCATTAGATGGGCTGAAGTCAGTCCTAAGACACCACCTCATCTTCAATGGTGATAGTGTTGGGTTTTCCCCTGTGACATTGGACAAGTCTTTTACTGCCTTTTGCCTCGATTTAACCAGATTTTAAGGGAATGGACCAGTGTTTACCCCAGGAGGGCTGTGAGGGAAAATTCATTGGTTTTGAGGCTCTTCAAGAGTTTATGATGAACAATTATATATAAAAGATTACTGTAGCTTTATGTTAATATTTCATTTTTATTCATGTTGGCATTTATCTTGAAGCCTCCTACTACTGCCTTTAGCATGCCAAGAATTTAGGATACTGTTCCCCAAATACTAAGAAGCATGATCTTTCCTCAGATACTCTGATGCATAAATTAGGCAAAACCCCAAATATCAGCTGACTGGATCAACTCTTAGTTTACAGCTGAGCTCCTGACATGCAGAAAATGCAGCTCTCATTTATGGAGCTGACAGAATAATATATCCATAGGTCAGAAAAATACAAAGTTCTTTTTTAAAAAAATTGTTATGGGTTGGAACATTAAAATAAAGTTCTGTGCATTTCATCTGTAGGCCTTTTACTGTATAGAATAAATATTTTTAATGCAGGCCATTATCATTCTAGTGAGGTACAGCATGCATAAACCTCCGTGCAGGTTTGCTTTTTTAAAACCAAAGTTTGTACATTTCATGTACGTAATCTAAAAGCCTGAGGAAAACAAGTAAATTACAGTTGTTGATGACAGTGATATTAAGGACATCAGAAAAACCTGCATCAGCCCTTAATTGCTAATGCACTTGTACTAAATAAGGCATGCTGTTTGTGTTTAGAGCCCTGTGGTCTTCATCATTACTTTGATTTGTGTATAACAATTCCAGGAACATGAGGTACAGGTACATGGTACATAACTGAACCTTTCTTGATCATTTTATTACCATGTATTTTAAACTGGTATAGGGATAAGCGTGAAGGAGTCATGCATCTGTATAAATAATGTATTCAACCAGTGTAAAAACAGTTCTGTTGATGTATTTGAAATGTAAGTGCATTTTGTGCCACTAACACTGTGATGTATAAAGGAGCTGTTGAATGCCTTTTAATGTGGTGTTTTGTACTTTGAATCATATTGGAGAGTTTAATTTGTAATTTCAATAGATATTTTAAATGAATGTGTTTCCTGTGGTTCTTCATAGTGACTTTTCCCTGTGCTTCTCTGCCTCTCAGTCCTTTGGAGCAAGCATGGCTTGGAGACCTCCTGACACAATTCTGGGCATAATTGTGCTTCCTGACTCATCGTCTCCCATCTTAGCTCAAAGAAGGAATCAGGGTATCTCTAGAGCTAATTTGGTACCCAGGTGGGTCCTTTGCCTAGCTCCTGTTGTAGTCCATGGATGGATGGATGCTCTAGCCAGGTCAACATGCTGCCCCAAGGATCACTCTGAGGTGTGTGTGTTCTTGCACCATGGGTTTAGGTCTGGTGCAGGTGGCTGCAAGCAGCTTGTACTCCCTTCAGTCTGGTGGTGTGGAAGTGAAACTTAAAGCCCAATCTCCTGAATAACTGAGTGTATTTAACTCTCCTGACAGTGGTAATGACTTCTTGTTCCTAACTCCATCAGCAAGCACTTTGCATTTTGCCTAAACTGCAGTTGAGAGTGTAGACTTTCCTTTAATCCCCACAGTTTATTTCTCATTTGTTACGGTACAATTTGTCTATACCCATAAGAAAAGCACAGGCACAATTTCTTCAAGAAAACTGTGTGTATAAATAATATGCATCCACGTGCTTTATACCTGACAACTTTAGAAAAGGCCACATAATAGCTGCTACTAAGTTATTTCTTCTTTCATTTTCATGGAGCATGATGATTTTTCTCTATAAGGGTAAGACCAAGTTAGACACTTTGTTCAATTAATTGGGCAGAAAATAGTCTCTAAAACCCACAAGGGGTTTTGACCTCTTCTAGGAGCAGGTATTGGTAGCGAAGTGATCTTTCTGCTTGGTTCTGCTACTCCCACACTGTGTTACTTCCAATTAGCATGTTTAATGTTGCAGTTTTCTCTTGGAGAGTAGGATTATTTCTCAGTCACGTGCAATAACCATGTAGTTTTGTGACCTTTAGCTCCTGGGCAGTCCCTCTGTTTGTCTGCCAGGTTCAGCTTCCCTTGCTATAGAAGGATTTTATAACCCATGCCTTTCAGCTGTGTGTTGGGGCTTCTGCAGAACAGTCACCAGAAAATCACGCACTGCAGAAATTAAGTGGAGTACCAGTCAACTGTCTAAAATGAGAAAATTTAAGTTGAATTCTTAAGTGGCAAACTTCTAGCACATGTGTGTTCTAGTAAACAGTGTCCAGGATCATTCAGTTGCCCGAGCTGAACCACATCCCTAGTAGTAAGTTCCGTTAGGAGGGACCCCAGCCCCAGAATAACTCCTGAAGTGTACCTGGATGTTGGATGGAACAGTTCCAGTCAAAATCATGTCAGTAACTGTCCTGTAAGAACTGAAAGATTGAGACAATAGAATGGCACAGCACAAACACTTGTGCTAGTTCTAGCATTCTGCTAGTTACAGTGGTACTAATGGAATTAGTATTGTGTACACACAGGTGTATGGGGGGTAGTGCTAGAAATTGCCACGACCAGCTTGTGAGCACAGTGCATCCACAGCATCCATAAAGTACCTTTTTTTTTTTTTTAATTGAAAATCAGCTAGGAAGTTTCTCATAAGAGATTTTGTGCTGTGGGTACTTGACCTCGTCTTGACCTACCAAGAGTTATTTTACACAGGATATATTGAAACCAGTGAAACTTTGGCTGACTTTGAAAATGACAGGTAAGGCTATTTTGTACAAGTAAGCTTTGCTACCCAGATTCTGTGCTCTGGGAACCAAGATTCAGCCTAGCATCTGACATCACTTAAGTATGAGGTGTCTTGACATTTGGGTGTCTGGCCTTAGGGTGGGAGACAATGCAAAGACACATTTCCCGAGTCTTTGGGACATTTCCCTTCTCATCCTATGCTGCTTTTACTAAGATTGTTGTCTAGAAAAATTAGCTTTTTTAGCCTCTCAAGCTGCTTTTCAGCTGTGTTTTTTTCCCATATACTTTGATGACAGAAGTCTAAACTGTCCTTGTCCAGGCATATAATTTTTACATGGCTAAAACTGATGATAACAGTCATAGAGTGCCTTATCTAGGGCTGCTCTCAGATACCAGGGCAGAACTCAGTGGTGCAAATAAGAACCAGGTTACTCTGTGTTTCCAGATGACTCTGTGTGTGATGACTATAGCTTAACACATGTCACACATACAAAATGTTTAGATGCTGTAAATCATACACACCAGCTTAGACATGCAAGCTGTGGAAATGCACTTAAAAGACTAGACTCCAATTCTTTTGTGGTGTGTGACAGAGAGAACAATGTCAAGCTCTGTGTGCTGCAAATATATGGGTTTCTTGTTTTTTTGTTTGGTTTTTAAAGTCAAAAATGAAAGTAACACAGTAAGCCAAAGAAAGAGAAGCCTCTGGGAGTAAATCTTAGTGCAAAATTCTAAAGTCTGGATCCATATATGTGTGTCTAGCTGATATGTACATTATTTTTATGCACAGCATCTCCTTAAATGTCAAATGTGTCTTCTAGTCTGTGTACTCATATATGACTACAGGAAGAAGAAATTCTATTGCATAATTTTGTAGGAAATGCAATAATTTAGCAGGTTCTGTAGGCCTGACCTGCTCATACCAGTCTAAATTAAAGATGTTGGCTCAGCCATTCCTGAGATCCCACTATTGTGTGTTATTCTTGAGAACACTTGCAAACAAGCATGCTTTTTTTTCCTCTTTGCTCCCTCAAGATGATGCTTTGGTGGGTCCCAGAAATGCTTGGGCTGCCTCAAAATCCTTACTGTATTTTGAGAATGCCACTGACATTTCAGGAGTTAGCCACAGGAGAAATGCTATGAGCTTGTGCAAAACTGCATTTAAAAATGCTTTGGCAGATGAGCAGAATGCAGCGTTACTTTGTTTTCATGCCTTGGTAATTATTAGTGGACTCATTTTCCTGAAGTCTCATGTAACTGCTACAAGGGGTACAGGTCGAGGGATTCCTGAGCTGGGATAGGGATAAACTGTTCCAGCTGCCTTAGGAAGGGAAGGGTGCTGCAGGCAGTGAGCTGTGCTGCCGTGAGCCAGCAGGGAGCAGCCGCCGATCGCCTGGGCTCAGCGTGGGCTGCCTTGCAGGAGAAATCCCTGGGAACAAGATTTCTACCTCGAGCTTGTAAAGTCTGTGTTTCAGAGCCTCCGCAGAGCTAATTGCAAAGATAGGGCTAAAAATAACGATGTTGTGATGGGCCTGCACACTCTGCTGGGGCTGCTCTAGTCTCTGATATTAGCATACATTATTGCTCCTGTTCTCTGAGAGCGCATAAACCTTTTCTGACAGCGAAAAAGCCCAAGTGTTTGAACTTTCAAAAGCTGATACAGAGATATTCCAGTCTACAAATGTAAAATGAAAGGTGCAAACAAGGGGTACCAGGGGTCTTTTTCAAAATGCCAAGTTCCAAAAAACACTGACTTCACTGGGAGAAGAAGGGGGAGCACTGAAAATTAGTTGGTTACAAACAAAGTGGGATTTGGCTAATAACACTGCATCTTCTCTATGTTTTATAAGGGACAGATATTGTAGCTCAGCCAAATTATTCTTTTCTCCCTTTCTACCCACGCCTGCTGTTGTATCTGTGTTCCTTAATACAGATGTTCAGCAGAAACAATGCAACCACCCATTCAGCAGTCAATATGTTTGGCAGGGGAGGCAAGATGCAACGGGGGAGGTTGCTGTGAGTTCTTGTTGCCTTTACCTCTCTATTTATACACATTCCAAAGTTTGTGTGTCTTCCTACCCCTGCCTAGCCACCAAGTGCATCTGAGAATAGCAAAGTAAAAAGCTGGTTTCTCATATTTTTTGTGGCCTAGGGTTTTTTTAGGATCCTGCCAATACTAACACAAACTTTAACTTTTTTTAAAAGAAGATATAATGTGCAGTCCTGGCTGTTACATTCCTTCTCTTTAAAGAGAAGGGGGGTTTAAAATCATTAAACCCCTGGCAAGTTACAAGGAGGAGAAGGCTGAGGACAGCGTTTCTACAGTAACACTCCCCTGTCTGACTTCTGCCCCCCCTCTCCCTTCCAGATCCCACCTTCCCTACTTCCCCATTGGTACCTGCTCTCCTCCCCTTGCACCCTCTTCTGAGGAGTCCCAGGGGCACGGGGGAGAGGAGAGGGGGACCCTCCATTTTTAAGACACAGAAGCTCTCTTTAGGTTCCTTTCCCTTGGTGGACCCATCCTTCTACAACTTAGGCTGCAATAAACACTTTTGAAAACCTACAAAGGCCCTTTCCTGTTCTTCACCAGCGACCAAGCTAAGCAGCAATCCTCTGTGTGTGTGTAGCTGTAAGTGAGCAGCCACAAGGAGGAGACATTTCTAGGGGGTTGCAGCACCCCAAACACGGGCACGCTGCAACACCTGGCTGCCACCATCTCCCTGACAAAATTCCAGGGACTCCTGGGAAACTTCTAGTTCATGCCAATCACAGCCTGTTAGGAATGTGCTTGGAGCCTGTCTTTGAGCTGAATCGGTTCTTCCTTTTCAGAGCCTTGAAATTTTCTTATGTGAAATGCTGCAACTAGAGGATTAGGATAGCACGGTGTCTGTAACCAGACCACTGACACTTTACTCCCATCATATCTATGCATTTTGTTCAGCAAATTTTCCCAGCTTTCAACATCAATCGGCGCTACAGACTGAAAATCTTCACAGTGCAGGATGCCTCCAGCCTTTCAGTGTTCCTTGCAGCTTTTCCTGGATTCCCAGCAGCAGGGTAATGTTTTTATGTGCAGAGTATTGAAGAATCGCCCTTGAAAGATGCAAATTGGGGGGTAATGGGGGTGGGGTGTGCTATCTTGCTGTTTCCCGCAACTGGAATCAGAAAGCAGAGAGATCCAGAGCAGCAGAAAGGAGAGGCTGAGAAATTGCCTCTTTCTCTCTGTCACCTTTGTCTATGCTGTGACTAAAATGTGCGTTGGTGCTCAGTGCCATCATCCTTACCAGCAATTTTTATCCTTTCACTTGAGATCTCAGGATGTGCTGCATTGCATCTTCTGCAGTCAATTACTAGCATTTCGTTACAACTACAACTTTCTAAGAGAGGCGGACAAAGGTTGTGACTGGGTTAAAATGTGAGTGCCTTATGTGAGAGCTGACCCTCTGACTCAGCTTCTCCTTTGCCCTAAGACTGAGAGAGTTAACCCAGATATTTTCTCTCGCATTGTGTTGTGGAAATAAACTGAATGTGAAAGCTGCAGTGCCTACAAGCAACATCCTTTGTCTTTCTAGAGACATTCCGGGGCTCCTTAAACATAAAGAGTTCTGGTGGATGCAATCATCTCTCTCTCACAGCTTTTAGCATTAAGCCCGAGAAAATGCCTTCTGAGCTATGGGGTCTGGCCAGAAGCTGCAAGGAAACACTGTGGCTATGAGGGAAAGGAAGCTGAGAAATGCTTGAGGTTGCAGCAACATCTGTTTTAAATCTCAGGATACCTTAATGACCCTTCAGGACACTCAGTACTTTAAAGTCTTTAAAGTCTTTGACAGCAACCTGCGATGTGCAGCCTGTCAGCACAGCTCAGTGAGGTTATAATGCTCCTGTCAGCTGGATGGACTGTGACTTTCCTTACTCCAACTCAAATAAGAAGTTTGCAGAAGAGCTCTAGCTGCTATCCATTGCTAACAAAGCAGCTGGGAGTTGCCTGCTTTCCCTTTTGATGCAGCTCACCGCACCATGGAGCACTGCCTAGCAATGGTCATGATTGTCTGTGCTCAGAGATGACCATCTCCAGACAGGCATGGGCAGCAGCCCCGCAGACACTTCGAGCAGCAGTGCTGGTCTTGCTCAGGAGGCTGCATCAGGTGGAATTTGCCAATAAAACAACTAACAATGCCCCAGTGGATGGGTTTTATAGATCTTTATGTTTCTGCATGTTCAGCAACCAGATGTGAGGGACTACAAACAAAGCTCCTGGATACAAGGAGCACTCAATGTGTCGGTAGGGAGAAGAAAACCTTTTTCTGTTAACAAGAAAGTATCATAATCTTCTTTAAAACCATAAAAGCAGTTAGAACATGAGATTCAGAAAAAAAATCATTCCTCTCTAGAGTGTCCTGTATGTCCATTGTGTAAAATAGGTATTTTTTGCCTGAAGAACTCATTCTCTCCCAGCTTCTCTGAAGAGCTACTGAAGGCTCAACATACGGTTTGTGTGAAGAGTGTGTGGGTTGTGTGTGGTGCTCAGGCTAATTGTTGCCCCTGAAGCAGCTGGGAGGGGGTGGTCACAAAGGAATATTAAATTAAGGTAGTCCACAAAGATTAGTAAAGGTGATAATCACCTGATTTTTCAGGAGTAGAATCAGGAAATTTAGGCAAGAATCTCCAATTCATTGTTATTTCCTTCAAATAGCAAAATTTCAAAAGATATCTGGCATGTATCCCTCTCCCACTCCACAGTGAGGAAAACCTCTCTCATGCTACTGCTGGCTTTTGTTTCACTATTTTCTTCCTATTTTAAACATAAGAAGCAAACCCCAAAATTTCCACAAGCTCTTGAGTACTGCACAATGCCTGACTTATTTCTTTTTGTGCATGGTATCATGGCAACAGAAGGAATTCAAAATTAATTATAATCCAGGCAAGATGGCCTCTACTTATATTATGTTTGGTTTAGCCTGGCCTCCTGATTTTTTTTTGACAAAGCAATATCAGAGGTGCTCTTTGCTACCAAGGATTTTTCTTTCTCTGGTAAAGATCTTTTGGTCAATAATTTGAATATGTAGCAAGCTTTCAATTAAAATTATGACTTCGAATTAATACAGAGATATGAGGCAAAATAATATTCAAAGGGAAAAGCAGGAATAAGTAGTAAGTGATTAAGTGAAGCAGATCATATTAAACTTTAGTATACTCTATGAATAAAACAAAACATGCTCTTTTAAACAGGAACAACAACTATTAATGTTAACAATTTCCCTAAAAATATTTGATTTATGACTTATTAATCAGATATGAGAATGTGTTTCATCTGAGAAATGCTCAGTACCTCCTTTGATATGGGGATGCCTTAACCTGAAAGACAGCTTGGTGGTACACAAAGGGAACTCAATAAAAATTGTTAGACTTTCCAGCCTAACAGGTGTTTCACTTCCTCATTCAAAGTCAAAGTACTAAATTCTTCATTTTCTCTTCTCTACATTGCTAAAGAGCCATATATTGTATAGGGGTTTTCTTATGGAGAGGACTACATTGGTCTTTAACCATTACATAGAATTCTTATACCTGGAAACCAGCTCCAGTTTGCCAGCTCTGGCAAGCCTGCAAATCTGTACCAGTAAGTCTATTTTGCACTTCCACCTGCAGATGTACTGTGCATCCTGTGAAGGACCACAGTGCAGATTGACATACCCTGCAGCACATTCCTTTAGCCTCTGTTCTGCATAATGCAGAAATAGTCCCCATGTGATGTGTGCATGACCCATTTATGAGGCAGCTTCTGGAAAATCATGGGAGGTGTAAAGGCATTATCATAAAGAAAAAAGAAGTTCTGGATTGTCTATGCCCATCTTTTTGGCTTTTGAATGATAAACATCCATTTCTGAAAGTTTCCATTTCTTATGACAACCAGAACCAATATGCTTAAAAAAATCCCAAAACAAACTAAAACTAAGATACAGCACAAGCTCCAAAAGTAGGATTTTTAAAGTGAACAACAAGGTGTTGCATTTTATTCTTTGTTTTGTAGAAAATATTTTACATGCAGCTTAGTTCCTTTATGTCTAGTCAGTCAGAATTACTTGTTCCAGGTATAAGGTACACAGAAACAACCTACCACTGACTAAACATTTTTTTTTTTATTTTTTTATTTTTTTTCTTAATGAGAAATGCCTTTTTATTGGCATGAAAAACTATATCTATGTTGGGGGGGGGGAATTCCAACAACCCCTATTCAGATGTCACTGCACATTTAGTTTTTGACTTAGTGAAGAGCAAAAGAAATCTTTATCTAGGCTGATAATCCCCCACAAGTTAGGCACTAGCAGTCCTGCAGCTTGTGGACATCACTGTTGTTCAAGCCTTTGCATGCAGTGAGAGCTACTTGGAAGGCACTTTGACCCTAAGTTTCTCCCCACTTACTTACCTGTGAGTCTCAACACAATTTCTAGACTTACTGCACAATATGTGCTGATGACTGAAAATTCCAGAAGCTAATACCCTCCCAGACTTTGGCATCAGGGATCAGTGGTATTGCATAAATAACCTCTGAATATTGTGACTAATTTCTGTCAGAACAACAGCTAACTCATTGCAACAACTGAGAAAGAACATGTGGGAAAAGTAGCAACAAGCACTGAACAACATCTTGATCTGTACTCCATGCAAAGTGCTGGGGAATTGATACCCTTACCAGATGTAAGAGACAAGTCCAGGCACCTTTCCTGATTCCTTGGGTCCACATATGGAGCATCAAAGAGGCCAACTCTGCTAGCCATATTTTTTGAAGATGGAAAGTTAGTGAGTTCAACAGAAATATTTCAGGGTGTAGAATATTTCACTTCCCCAAGATGCAGGATTAAGATATTCTGGTATGTAATATCATTTTAATATCAGCTTTCTGAAGAAATTTGTGAGGCTAAAGGAGAGTGGGTAAGAGACAAGGAAATAACCAGATTTAGTAGTCCACAATTACTCCAAGGAGTAATGCTTTCCTTGTGGCTCTCTTACTGTGGCTCTCTTTCGGTGTTTTGAATCTGTACTGCCTGCAGCCAGCACTGGTTATAAATTATACTGGAGGATTTCTAGCGTGTTTTCAGATAGTTCCACAAATTACTATTGCCATTTATTTTGGATATTGTTTTACAGTACTCTGTTTCTTTTATGCACGGAGATAATGAGACCCAGGTTTTGTTCCATATAGACTGGCAAGCAGTCCTGATTTGTACCAGCAAACCCTTTCTCCCAAAATTCTCCCAAATTGTCACTTCTGAAAAATAAGGGCCCAGCTAGCAAAAGAGTGAGACCTTGCAGGCAGCTGAGGAGAGGCTGTCTGTTTAATCCCTGGTTAAACAGAAGCGGGAAAGCAGTAGGTGCTCAGTAATTTCCTGGATATGAACAATGTTATGTCAGCTGAAAACTTGGCAAAGCAGATTCATGTGGGGGCAAGGACAAAAGCATAAAGAATTAGGGTATGATTGTCCAGTAGAGTACAAGAGGATGCTGTACTTAATAAAAAAAGGAAACACACAGCAGGGTAATTAAAAACAAAACAGAACCATTGCATAAGCCCATCAGGCAAATACAAGTGAAAGAAGAAAACACCATATGCAAATCAAGCTACTGTAAAACATTTATGAGAAAAGACATACATACTTTATTTCATAGAATACCTGTGTAAAACACTATTTCTACTGTGTTTAATAAACTGTCTGTGCAGAAAAGCGCAGGTTTTACCTGCATATCAGGATTACTTTACTTCTGCTATGCAAATCTGCTCAAGCCAGGACTTCCCTTGATAGCAGCAGCATTCCCACCTGGCTGAGCACAAACTGCCTTCATTCAGTACTTCAACCAGGGTTGAAGAGAGTCAAGGGGTCACTGAAGAGAGTCAGTTTTCATCTTCATTCGAGGCAAGTTCAAGGGCTAAACCTTGTAATACTGTAATTTTCGCATCTTACAGCTTAAAATTTAATGAGACTTAGATCAGTGTAAAGAATGATGACACCAGAGGTGTCCATGGGAAACTCTTCTCAACCACAGGGAATAACACTAAATGAAAAGAGTTTGGAAATTGAAAGGAATTTGACCTTGGCAGAAGGTGGACTGAAATCAGGGACTGGCACCCTTTCAAGGGTATTTTTCCAGCCAGTATTTTTCCTGCCCAAGTTAGAGCTTAAGCATCCTAGTAGGAAGTTGGTGGGAGCCAGAGACACCATCGTCAGTCAAACAATGTGTCACTGCTGAAAGGTTCAAACCCCTCAGGAGACAGGGCTGGAGACTGCTGTCTTTTGTAGAAGACTAGACTTCTGGGTGGCAGCTTATGCTCACCTTGCTGATAGAACCTGATGTCCTTCCAAAGAAATACGCCCGTATTCCACCTTTGCAAAGTTTCTGACCCTGATTTTCCCATCCTTTCTTTCTAAGAACATTTTGTTGTATTCAGTGTTGGAGGCAAATGCTAAGACCAGTTGAGGAATCAACCCAAAAAGTAACCAAGGAAGTAACTTGTTTTATATTATTCAGCATCTTCTCTTGCTTTTACTTTTTTCTATCAAACAACCAAATCATTAAGTATCCTGGAGAAATTTCTGATTTTGAAAAAGAGTAAAGGAATCTGCATCAAACAGCAGTGATGGCTCCAGTAGTGGTGGCAAAACATGCAACAAAAGCTTTCAGTAACACATTAAGTTTCCATCCCACTTTAGTGTGGGGACTGGGATATAAATAGCAACAGTGAAAATGTGTCCAAAAAATAGAGATTTACAAGGCAGCCTTATTTCTTCAAAATCTTTCGCTCTCCTCCTTTTACGTGCATACATGCAAATTTCCAGCATTTACATTTGGTGGGCTTAATTACTATATTCTGCAAAATTATTCATTCATTCCTTTCACAGAGCTGTAATGAGGAGCCCAAAACTGAGTTTCTCACACTGATTCTCACTTTTTTTATTTAACCCAAACTGGATGTCTGCAAATTAGAGAGCTAGACAGCAAAGCCTCCCATTACATCCAACAGAAAGAAACAGTTCCCTCCAGAGGAGGCTTATCTCACAAGTTATGCAAGTTTTAGGCTCATCTCTAAGTTGGTATCTACAAAGAGTGAGATGGGTTTAAATGCTCCCTCTTTCAGTCCGCTGATGTTGAAGAACCATAGGGTTGGTTTCCCATAGCTCAGGCAAGCCTGAGGTTCTTCTCTTCCCAAGAACCAACACTGGAGCTTGTGGGATACTTTTGCTCATGTACATTTATCAGCCCCTTTATCAAGTATCACTGTAGTCGCTGTAAAATTGCGCTCTGAGATTAATAAGTTTTAGCTGCTGAAACTTCCTGAGATAAATTTTTTTCGAGGGGTTCTGTATTTTTTTTTTTTTGTGGAACTGGTTAGAGGGTTGTGTTCCTGACTGCCTGCTACAGAGGTTGGTTCTCATTTTAGTTTCTGAGCTGACAGGACAGACTTGCTGTTTTCAAGTGTTATTTCTGTGGGGAAAAAAAAGTCTAGAAATCTTCTGTGGGAAATGCAGAGTGTTGCACATGCTCTATTTCAGCAATTGAATTCCTGAGGAAAGTACCTGATAGTGGAGAAATTAAAATGGTGAACTTGATACAGCCATGCATGGGAAACTCAAAGTGAATTTGATTAAGAGTAAAAATGGCAAATAGTTAAGGTTTTGTGCTGTTCTGGACTGTGATTAGAAACAGTTATCTGAGTTATCTGTGGGGGCCACTTGCCTAAACTCACCTAAACACATGGGGCTGTCCTGGTGACCCTTCTGTTTGTAGTTTTTCGTATCCACCAGGTCTGTAGGTGTGCCTGTGCCAGATAGCAGTTCACAATTCCATATATCCAGGTGTAGCCCATATATAAGAAGATCCATATCAGGACATTCACGCTTTAAATCAATATAATTTGGGGTAATATTCCTCCTTTCCATTCTCTTCTCCCTTTCAGCATAACTTCAGAACACTGGTGCCAGAAGCCATATGTCTTCACTTTGAATATTTATATGTAGTCTATAGTCCCGTCTGGTTTATTATTTCTGACTGATCTTTGTTTTTAGAGCAATTCAAAAGTTTAAAAATAGATGAGTGTGTTACATTCAAAAATCCGAATGAAGGATGAATGCTTTGATCTTTTCTTATTGAAAAATGCTAAGTAGTAATTCCTTGTATGGTGTGACTCTCTAAGACTTGCTTAACACAAGTATTTATGTGTTTCTCGGCAGTTTGATATTCCAAAATAATATTTTATAATGAAGTTCAAACAATGCAGGTTAAACTAAATTCCCTTACTGTTGCCATTATCATATTTCTGGCAAGTCTTACCTCTTAATGTATTTTGGCTGAAATCGAGTCTCATGCTTGTGTTTTTATTCACTTTTGTTTGAAAGCTTAATCTCCTAAATCTGAAGGCCATGACCAATGATATTTCTGGAGCAGTAACACCTAGAATAAAACATCTATTCCTTTTTTGTTTAAATCTTTTATTTTGTGCTTGAAGTCCCTTTCTAACTCAAAATGACAAGGTTCTGGGGATCAGAATGAAAAGTAAAATAGTTTATATTTTAGTTGCTTGGTTTGGGGGTTCTACAATTAGTGGCCTGTTGTGAGCCAGGATAGCTCTTAGTATGGTCAATGGCAAAGAGGCAGGAAGGGCCTTTGTATGAGTTCCACAGAGATGTTTATTCCAGCTGCACCCATGGAGGGCTCAGGCACAAAGGCTGAGCAGCACAGGAAGGTCCAGGGTTAAGTACGGGGGCAATAGGGGCAGAGAGAACATCAGGGAACAATCTTTTGGGGGCAGGGGGCAGTGCACAGGCAGGGTTAGGGTATGGGTGCTAATGGGGGAAGAGGGAGGGAGTGGTTGAAGGAGAAGGGGCAGTGGATGAGCAGGGAAAACAGAACTGGGGTACATTAGCAAACAGAGCAGGGTATCCTGTGGTAGAAGCCTCTTTCTGTCACTCTAACCTAACTCTTAAAATCTTTTCCTCCATAGGACCCTCATGGTCCCTCAGTTACTAGACTCACCAGCCAGCACAACAGTGGCCTACAAGGCTACTGAAGTGTATGTGGCATTTGAGAAAGGTTCTGCAATGTCCCCCACCAGAATCTGAGCTGAGAAAATGAGATGTCTGGAGAGTACTCCCCAGCTCCTGGCTGCACAGGGAAGATTTGTGCCTGCATGAAGAACAGAAGGGTTTTCTTCAGCTCTTTCTGTTTGGGCATTTCAATAAATTCCAGATAGGTGTTGAGTTTCCACTGGAAGACTGGTCACGCCTCAGCCAATTATTTTCATCTGCAGGTATGCAACCCCTGAAAATCTAAATGGTAATCTTACAAAATCAGAGTCATAGAGTGGTTTGGGTTGGAAAGGACCTTAAAATAGTCCAGTTCCAACTCCCTGCCACAAGCAGGACACCGTCCACTATACAGGTTGCTCAGATCCCCAGGCATTCTGTCCTGGAACACTTCCAGGGATGGGGCATCCACAGCTTCTCTGGGCAACCTGTTCCAGTGCCTTACCACTCTCACAGTGAAGAATTTCTTGCTAATACCTAATCTAACACTGCTCTCCATTTGAAGCCATTCACCCTTGTCCTGTCACTACACGCCCTTGTAAAAAGTCCCTCTCCAGCTCTCTCCCTGGGCCTCTTCCTGTACAGGAAGGCAGCTATAACTCTTCCAGGTAATGAACCAATAGTTATGGAGTAATTTTAAAATAGGTACTTTACATGGCTAAATCAAAGATTAGCGTGAAATTCACCTGGGATTTGTTATCATTTCCAATCACCTTTTCCCACTATTTCAGGCTATCCTGCAATACTTGAGTTGCTTTATTTCCTCGGAGCAAGAAGTTGAATGGTTGAGGCATATTCTGTCTCTAGTGGACGAATAAACATTGGCTTTACCCTGCAAAAAAGGACAATGAAATTAAAACAAGGTTTACTAATTGAAGAGTTAGTGAAGCCCAAGAACAGGCTAAAGATTTTCAGATTTCTCTGTCATAAAAGTTTTAATAAGAGGTTGGACAAATATTTCATAGGAAGAAGGTTGTTCTGGTGATGGATTGGAACCTTGCAAAATACCTCTGAACCTTGCCATTCAATGATTTTAAATCCACAGTGAGACCTTGTGTTATCTGTAGCAATTCAAGGAGTACCCATTCTAAATTTTCAAGAAAGTTCAGACCTATGTTTAGATACTTGGGCAGGTCACTATGGCTACTAAGGTATTTTATAACATAGGAATGCTACTAAAATCTCACTTCCTGGAAGCAAATACTCAGAGAAGGCAGCCTGAGTTTGTGCCAGCTGCTGTTTTGCAAGATTACCAGGATGTAGGTATCCATATCAGTATTTGGTGGCTGTTTGTGAACCAAGGAGAAGTCTTGCTTAACAAATGCAGGAGGCTTTTCCTTGTCGTCCCAATAGCTAAAATGAAAGGACAGACCACCCTGCTCAATGAGCTCCATTTTATAGAGCCTTTGAGAACAGACAGAGGAAAAAATACCTGGCTTTGAAATACTTTCAACATGAGTTTGAGAGTGAAGAGAGATCAAGAAACAACAGACAGAGAAAAGGGTATTTAGGAAAGAACAATGGTAAAGGAAAGCCTTGTTTCAAAGGTGTATGTCAAACCAAGTTTGCTTGTCCAGAAGGTAAGACCTGATGCAGACACATTCAATAACTTTTTTTTTTTTTTTTTTGGTAAACAAAANTTTTTTTTTTTTTTTGGTAACCAAACATTGAGACAGTTTGGCACACCAGCTCTGCCAGGCTGACAAAATTTAAAATAGAATGAAATACTACTCTGGTTGGAGACAAGATTTGCTGTCTTTGCAGGTATCAGCTGCAGTGCTTAAAGAAAGCTTTTTGTGAGGGGAAAGAAGCAGCAGGCAGTGATGTTTGCCAAGTCAGACTTATTTGGCAAGACAATAGACTAAATCTCTACTCTCTTTTTTTTTCTCATTGTTTTACTGGAGTGAAATCATCTTTAAAAGCCTGTCATATCACAGTGCTTGGGGAATCTAGAGACCCTTTCTAGACCTGCACATCCTCAATGCACAAAACCAAGTTGTTCCTGCTCCCAGTTTGTGTAGATCAAAGTAGAGATAACATCCCCACATATTGACAACACAGTTTTCCAAGGGTGAGTTAGACACTTTCGGAGTCCCTTTGGGCTGGCTGTGAGCTGGACAGCTGTGTTGCAGAACAATGCATGCACTGAGGAGCAGTAGCAGCTCAGTAGTACTCATGCAAGCCTTACACAGGTTGGACTCACACAACTTTGCACCTGTTTAGGAGACTTCATCTGGACCTAAACTCTGCCCTACTCCCAAATCAACAGAAAAAAAATCATATCAATGTGTTTTCCTATGGAATGGAAAGCAAGGAAACAACTGCACTTTCATTTTTCCTGCATATTTCTAATGTAAGATGACATCAGAACTTTCACAGGGAGAAGGGGCACGAAAACATGGGTTGTAGTTTCATTTCACATGGGAAAGTAGTGCTTGTGTTATTCCTCAGGTTGTCACAAATGCAATACTGTGCTTCATTTCCACCCTCCTTACCTGCATTGTATTGTATTGCATTGCATTGTATTGTATGGTATTGTATTGTATGGAAGAAAAAAGAAGATAAGCAAATGCTATAAGACTAAAACAGAAAGTATAGAGCTTGACTGGTCATATTCCAGAATGATGTTTTACATCATTTAATATATCTGACTGTATATGTTATTACTTTACCTTATGAAAGATAAAAAAAAAGGGAGAGAATTAAATCAAAGTAGGAAACAGAAAAGAGCCATGGGAAACAGATGAATGATGACATCCAAAGAATGGCATGAAAAACTGAAGAAATGTAATACAAAGCCAGGAAATTGTCAGTTTGCAGCAATGGCATCTATCTGTGATTGTCTCCAACACTGTTTCACCACATCCATCAGTGAGGGATGCACAGATGTCACCATGAGAAATTCACAATTTGAATAAAGTTCCACAGCAAGCAATGGAAAGACTTTGATTAATTCCAGAGGGCTTTGGATGTGACTCTTTCCATATCCTGGCTCATTTTGGCATAGGACCTGAAATCACTGTCTTTTCTTTTTAATAACAACACTTTCCATTTCTGTGGTGACTTACATCCACAAAGCTCAGTGAAAGCTCATAATATTTCATTTTATGAATTCTATTAATATCAAGCAAGATAAAGACCTTTTGGCTTGAAACACAGGTCTTCTGACCTTCTACTCTTCTCACAGTTCCGAGGCTGCTGAAAATTGTAATTAATTTTGAATAAGAAATTTTAACATATTGAAGATTGTTCTCATTCTGATTTAGAAAAATAAAATGTCATGAAGTTGAGTCAGGGGAGGTTTAAGTAGCATATCAGGGAAAGATTCTTCACCCAGAGGGTGGTTGGGCACTGGAACAGCTCCCCAGGGCAGTGGTCACAGCACCAGCCTGACAGAGCTCAAGAAGCATTTGCACAATGCTCTTGGGCACATGGTGTGACTCTTTGGGATGGGGCTGTGCAGGGCCAGGAGCTGGACTTGGTGATCCTTGTGGGTCCCTTCCAACTCAGCTTATTCTATGATTCTTTGATTTCTTATAACACAAATATTATAAAATAACTTAAGAAGTTATTCACATTTTGAAATACCAAATCAGAGATCAATTCTTCAGTTTTATGTTTTACTTATGAAACACACTTTTCTTCTTTTATACATATGACAGTCAACATCTATCATTAATTACAGTCTGAAATACAAACTATCACTGCCTGTAACATGTCATAATGTGATAGAAATATGGTTGAAAAATCCAGTTTGATTGGGTTTTCTTTTTTGGACTGTGGAGGATACTGCTCTCTTGTAGCATAGCAACAAATTAAATCTCTCATTTTTTCCCTCTTTTTTCCTTTTTTTAATCAGTTTCTCCTGTTTATGTTACTATGAAATTGTTTGATTATTTAAAGCAGAACAACAGATTATGAAAACTAATGGAAATAAAAAAACTCCCTTGAGCACAAAAAGTAGTAATAAAATTGTTCTGCTACATGTTTAAGAAATGAAAAAAGTGCTTGTGTGTAGCAATACAATAGCAGATTCTTCTGGGAAATCTGTCCTGGATTTTACATAAATAAAAAAAAATATTTTGAATAAACAATCAGTGAATTGTAGACGATGAAGTTAAAATACGTCTGCAGAAATATAGGCAGGAATGAGCACACGTGACTGGTGTGTGCCTGTGTGGGTGGGGGGTCTGGGGGAATGTGTGTGTGCGTGCAGGTTGCCTGTCTAGAAGGGATTTCCAAATCCCAAAAGAAGAGACCAATAAATGCAAACAATAACACTGCTATTTGAGCAACAAGAAACAAGAAAAGAGCAGCTCCAGCAGGAGCAGCTTGTTGCAAGAAAAGGGCTTTTATCTCTCCTTCCATCCTGATATCATAGCCAAGCATCATGATGAGACTTTCAGTTCCAGGGCAACAGTACACTCCATTTTTAAAGGCTAAAACGGATTCCAATGAGGCTGTCTTGATTAATTGAAAATAGCCTTGTGCTGAAGTGGAAGAGGGCTTGTTCCAAAGCCCACTGAAGTCAATAGGAATTTACTTCAATTGCCTTTGGATCTCGGCCATGATAGAGGCACCATGAGGTCATAGTTTAACAACTTTGTTCTAAGGGACAAAGCCTAAAATGTTCCAACACTCATGAGTTCCTTACTTAACTCCAGGAGGCTTCAGCAGACAGTTTGCATTATGAATTGAATCCACTTTACTTTTAGTTGAGAGGATGCTACTGAGTGCTCAAGTCAGAAAAGCTTGTGGTTGCAATGGTTAGGGTGGCCACTAGAACAGGGAGGGGTCTTAGGGAGCTCTGAAGCTTTCTCCATAAATTGCAGCATCTCCACTCCCTGCTTCAGCTGCCCCCACAGATGGCCTGGAGCAGCTGAATAACTGCGTGTCACCATAGCTCTGATTGCAGGGATTGTCCTGAGGGCTCACGACACTGGATCACCATCCAGCCCTCTCCAGCAACTTGTTCACAGAATAATTTTTTTTTCAGGTTTCCAATAAAGAAGTAAAAAGTAAAATAAATCTTTTGAACACTATTTCCCACACTCTCTCTCATTTGTAGAAGCCTTCCTCTTTTATCTCTCCTGTCTCCCAGCACCATTCCAGTCCCTTGCTCCAGCAGGCAGGTCCAACAGGGCACAGTCCTTTTGTCCTTCCTGTTTTGCACATCTCCTTTGGCCATGTGAGGGGAGCTCGTACTCGTTTGCTGGGTAATCCTGGGCCCATCAAGTATTGCTTTGCATTTGTGCCATGGCCATGGGGTGTGCTGTGTGTACCCCAAGATTGCCCCCAGGGAGTGCTTTCCCCAGCCCAGGGATGGGATCTGGGGTTGTGCTCTGCAGGAGCACTGGTGAGCTGGGATGGGGCAGAGAGGGTAAGGTGTGCCCTGGAGACTATCCCAGAGGGGGAGAGGAGTGGGAAAGTGGGGACAGCTTCAGCATGAGGCAGGTGAAGCACATGAATGGGGCCTTGCTTGAAATTAAGTCTGATTTTTGATGCAGTCTAGACCAACACACAGTCTTGCATGCAAAACATGAAATACTTGTACCTTGTCCCTGAACTTTTTTGTGAAAGTTTGCTTAAATCAAGTACAAGCCCCATTAAACATAGGTTCAAACGTAAGAAACATTAAAAAATCCTATTACAAATGAAACTGTGACAAGAAAATGGGTCCCACCTGCCTCTCTTAAAGGAAATACTATGACAGACCCCTTTTTCTTTTTCTTTTTCTTTTTCTTTTTCTTTTTCTTTTTCTTTTTCTTTTTCTTTTTCTTTTTTTCTTTTTCTTTTTCTTTTTCTTGTTTCCTTTTTCTTTTTCTATTTTTAATTTTCTTTTTTCTTTTTTCTTTTTTCTTTTTTCTTTTTTCTTTTTTCTTTTTTCTTTTTTCTTTTTTCTTTTTTCTTTTTTCTTTTTTTTTTCCCTTTCTTCTTCTGCAACTGTTGCAAAAATGAAAGAAACAACATAGGAGAGAATAAAATGCCAACTTTGGGCTAGATTTGCCTGTGTAAAAGAGTCTCATACAATTAACAGCCTAGTTCTGTGTAGCTATGGCTCAGATGATTTGGCTGACAAACCATCCTCATCCGAAACATCATAAATAAATATTTCTGAAAGCATCAGTTTCTTAGAAATATTAAGCATCAGATACAAAGGGTTGTAAAATCAAGACAGGCTTTTTTCCAGGAAAGGGTAATGTGAGCCTTTGTATATGATCAGAAATTTATTAATTCAATATCCCAACAACAGAACAACACCCACTCCACTCCCCCACCCCTCATATATCTAAGGCTTATCTATTTCCCAGCATAATTATTTGCTGTTACACATGATTGGTACAGTCTCCTGTCTGGTTCCAGTAGTTTGAGCTCTAGTCTGATGAGTTCTGCCACTAAGGATGTTTGCTTGTTCTTATCCTTGATCAAAGCTTATGTCAGGAAGTATTTTACAACAGTACTGTTAAAAAGGTAGCTTAAATAAATAACACAATTTTTATTTTCTGTACATGAAGTGATTCTTTCATGGACAGTGAAGTTTTTGTCCATTCTTACTGAATAAACAGTATTTTTAGTCTATTATCTCCCATCATTATTGTAATGTTACTCAATAAACTAAATGCTTTATTTGTTCAGCAGGGTGACAGTGTATTTCCTTAACAACACAACATCATTGTGTGCTTTAGGAAACAGCTGCACAAACCAGTAAAGTGATGACACATACTTGGAATTTTCTCCATCTCTCAACCACATTTTGATGAATATCCCATGAAATGAATAAAAGCTATCTGCTGTAAATGTCAGGCAGGTGCTATGCAGCTGCACACCAAACACGGAAGGACTATTTCATGAGAATCTATCTGCTGTATCTATCTCTTCATCTCTCCATCTCTGCACTGTGTCTACCCATCTACATCCTTTCTGTCCACTCTGCCTGAATCTCATCGCTAAATCTATCTAAACATCAGCTTGCTTCTCTCTAAATCCAGGTTTTACTTCCTGCTGTGGCTATGACATCCAAAGCCTTTTGTTAAAAACATTAAATACAGCTTTTTTTCTAGATTTGGCATTGGTTGGAATGTCCTTTTAAGGGACATTTGAGAATATCAGCTCTCCTTTAGGCACCATTTAATTAAGTCATTTAAAATGCTTATCAAAACGACACTAAATTCTGAATTTTGAATATAACAGTTTGCACAATTCTTTCAGCATAGAGAATTTTTAAAAGGAGTTTTGCCTTCACATTGCAATGGGTGGAGGCAAAGAGGCATTTTAATGCCCTTTTCTCCATGATTTGGTGCCAAGGTAGGTATATTTGGTTCAGCTGGGTGACAGACAGTATGTGTTTGCTTCAATGAACCTTGATATTATGTAGGTACAACAATCTCCACACTTCTGAAGAACTGAGAGAACCAGGAGAGTGTTGGCATGAGCCACCCCTGAGCTGTGCTTGGCACATTCTGGTGATCAGATTTGGGGTGGCTCACAGTCGACCATCATTCTCTCCATTGTCTGTGGCTTAGGAATGGGACTGACACATTCCAAAATGTGCTTTAAATGACAGTCATCTCCCTAAAAGCTATTCATACCCCATGAATTTCTCTGGTACACCTTATTTGTACCTATCAGTGTGCGTATATGTGTGTACATATATATATATGTACATCCTTACATTTATATATATGAAATAGAGTAATTGCATGCTTCATTTGTAAGGAAGCTGCAATGTTCACCCAGTCCAATACCTACACACTTGTTCTATATATTCCAGTGCCTCACATGTATATTTGTGTGTGTGTATGTCTCTGTGTAAAGGAGAAACATCAATGCCGTACATAAATTCATGGTGTCAGCTTGTATCCATGGCACTGCAAAACTGGGAGGAGTAGGGTTAGGGTTAGGGTTAATACACTAACACACCAGGTGCTTGCCCTGCAATGAAGGACCTCAGCTAGCTTGAGAAATGATCCAGCAAGAATCTTTATAAAGTTCAACAAAGGGAAATGCCAAATACTGCCACTGGGCAGGAGTGACCCCATGCATCAGGACACTCTAGGGGCCAGCCCAGCTGGAAAGCAGCTCTGCAGAGGAAGCCCTGGGGGTATCCTTGTACACCAAGCTGACCTCAAGCCTGCAATGTGCCCTCACAGCAAGAATCAACAGCATCCTGGCCTGAATCAGGGACTGCATTGCCAGCAGGTCAAGGGGAGTGACCCTTCCTCTCTATTCAGGTGTGAATATCTGGAGTTCTTGGTTCATTCTAGACTACAAGTACACTCTGGACCCAGAACAAGACAAACTGTACATGCTGGAACAGATCCAGGGAAGGACCACAAAAATGATGAAGGAAGTGAAGCATCTGACATATGAGTTAATGTTGATTCACCCTGAGGAAGAGAAAGCTTAGGGGGAATTTTGTCAGTGTATACAAGTACAGAAGATACAAACAGGCTCTTCTCAGTGGTATCTATTGAGAATACAAGAGGTGATGTCACAAATTGAAATACTGATAATTGTATTTAAACATCAGAAAAAAGCTTTTTTAATGGGTGGCTGGTTTAACACCATAATGGATTGCTCAGAGAGGTTGTAGCATCTCTAGCCTTGGTGATATCTAACGCCTGACAGGACACAGTCCTGGGAAACCTGCTCTAGCTGACCCTGATTTGATCAGGGAGTTGTACTAGGTGAACTCCAGAGGTGCCTTCAAATTCCAGCAATTCTGTGATTCTGTGGGAATGTGATTCAGTGGATGGAGGTGTCCAGAATTTCTTATTTGCTCAGCATTTTACCTTAATTTGAGGTCAGTCACGCTAGAAAACCTGGAAGAAACCTACCCTAAATGCATTCAACAAACTTCTAGAAGCACTGACGTTGCTCATTCAGTGCCTGAGAGACACCAGTGCCTGGACTGACTTCCCTGCTATTCCACTCTCAAGTGCCCAGGTAGTACTCATCTCTTTGTTTTGGTACAGAGTATTTTACCCAACAGATATATTATAAACGTTGTATCATCCTCATGTTTTCCTTTCAATTCCAGTCCCTTTGTACTGCAAACTGCAGAAAAGTTTACTCAGTCAGACTAATCCATGGTCTTTGCTATTATGCTGGTCCCGTGAGTAAGAAAACCTCAAAGTCAATTTTCAGCTTAGCTCGTTCTGTTAGCTTGGTTTTACTGGCATTGATTATTTGCACTCAAAATCCTTACCAGGGGGAAGAGTAGCTGAGGTCTGTTTTTCAGCTTTCCAAAGGAAGGAACATTTAAGTGAATCAGTGTGCAGCAATACCACTCCCAAAAAGCAAGACATTCTCAGCTGCAATGAACAACAATGGTGGGGACCATTTTTCTTATGACATTGTAAATGCTGGATGAACACAATAATTTCCCAACTTACCCTAGATTAAGCCCTATGTGTTTTCGTAGGAGATATATGAAAATCTCTGTCCCCCAAAAAGTTTTCTAAAATCAGTTTCTTTAAACTTCCAATGCATATAATAAAACATACATTTTTTTAAAAAAAAATCCTCTGACTTTAATTGATCAGACTTTCTTTTTCATTAGTTCCTGAATGTTAAATTTGCTTTAGGTAGAATTGATAATAAGCACTCACCAAGGAGGCCTATAAGGCCTATAACTCCCATGTTTCATGGGAAATTGGAAAAAAGTTATCCAGTACCTAACAGGGCCACTGAAGGCTTATTTTTATTTGAGTTTTCCTCATCAGCTAGTAAACAAATACAAATGGGTGAGGTCAGCTAGGTGTTAGAAATAATTTTATAAAATTATAGATTCTCTATAAAAATAAAGTGTCTCCTTGGTAATTTTTTTCTGTTATTTTTTTTTTAAATATCATTTTCTTGGGGTACATAAGCAAAATCAACTCAGTCATCCATGAAATACTAGTTCTTCCCATATATGCATAAGAAAAATTAAAGTTGGTCTTAGAAGGATGAAATTGTAGGATTAAGATTTTCATTAAAGACCAGAGAGATATAAGACAGTTCCATGATAATTAGAATGGAAATTCAAGTTGGTTTTTTTTAATCATAAAGGGGACCACCTACGTTTATTTACTTCTCACACAGAACAAGATATCAGCCTTTATTAAATCAAGAAAGCAACACAAATTCTTTTTGTTTCTGGCACACAACCTGAAGATAAACAATTTAAGGAACTTGTCATATATGTTTTTCATTTGAATTTATGATAAAAATTCACTAAAACAAGAGCTGAAAGGAATTCTTTTTGGGTAGAGTCTCTTTTTTCCTTTGTTTTTAATTTTATTAAAGCTGAGTACAGCCCTCTACTTTTATTCCTCCAGATTAAAAGGGTTTTTGACTGATGTCAACGATTTCAAGCAGAAGTGCCTGTGGGTAAAACTTTCAGTCATATCCTACTGATTAAAACAAAAATAAAAGAATGCTCTCTCTACCTGAGTGATCAAGAATGTCTGTTTGTGTCTTTTTCACCCCTCAAATGGACTAATTTGGCACCATACTCCAGAATATGAATCTGTCAGCAACACAACTTTTCTTCTGAGTCTTTGAGACACTTTGTAGTCTAAACCAAGGATATCTAAAAATAACCCCCTAAATTTAGGCCCGTGGATGGCTCTGTTCCTCTGGAATAACTTTATGCTGTACAGTGAGTCTCATCTGCAAGTGAGATGAAGTTTCTCAAAGGAGTAGCAGTGATGTCCATCACAGATCTTTCACCTTCCAGAGCAGTTTGTAATCCCAGTGTCATGACAATTATATTCTCTTCTCCACATTTATCTTTCTCAAAATGGATACCATTTCCAGCAACAGGACAACAGGATTGAAGCACCAAAAAGAGGTTAATATTGCTTGGAATAATTTTTATTCTCGAAGATTATGGATTCAAAGAAAGTATGTAGGTAATAGCCTAAAAGAAGCAACCCAAAATGCCTAAACCTAATGCGAAATTCCTCCTTCTCTCCCTCCCTCATTACTGTGTATACATACCTGTTTGCCTAACTTAGTCAACAAAATTTGAGGATGCTGTAATCATCTTTGACAAAGCAATCTGGAATTTCCTTCTCCTTACAGTGAGAAAACTCTGTGAAAGTTTCTGCCATTGCAATTTAAATGTTCTTTTTTCAGTGTGCATGAAAAAAATTCAAAACAACTAAGGCCAAAACTTTCTTCCCCCTCTTCAGTAAACTCTGATGTAGTTGAAAACTGCTTTTAAGTCTCTCCCTCACTTCTATTTGCACTTAAAAAAACCCCAACAAAAATAGCAAACCAATGAGTTCAAGACTCCTTGCTAGGTCTTCTAGGTCTTCAAATTTTTGATCAGAGTTATCAGTGACCTCTGGACCCTCTCCAAAAGTGTCGTATTTTTCAGAAATACATTTAGAATGGACCTCTGGATGACGTCACACTTTATTTATAAGAACCATCAGTTTATGTGCTGTGTTTTTCATTGTAGCCTCAAGGGCTTTACCTGTAGCCAGTTGATTTAGTGACATATTTGTACCTCATTTTTGTTTATCTCTCACAGTGCCATGTTTTGCACAGCCTTTTTGAATTGTGTCCTATTTATTGCACATCATTCATTCAATATCTCAGTGTCATTCTTGACAGTAAGAATATATTCAATTTATCAAAGTCATTTTGAGTTCTAATCTTCCTGTCTAATATATTACAATTACAGGATAGTACAGCCTCAGATTTCAAAAACTTATTTCTGTTCTCCTGTCCATATTATTTAATGTTTAAATAATTTAAATGTTAGTCTGGAGACTACCAGACCAACCACAGAACCTTGTAGACCCCATATTCGTGCATCTTCCATCTTGACTTTGCATTTATTTATTTTAACCATATATTCCTAACCCGCTTATAGAACTGAGATAGAAGACAGTCAAATCTTAAAGAAACACAACTATGTCATACTTGGTTATTCCTTCTTTCCTATTCACATATCCCTTTATTCTGTCATCAAAGGTCTTTCAGTGGATTCAACAATGCTTCTTCTTTACTAATCCATGTGTCAAATACTTATAGCCTTTTTCTTTATATTTATTTATTCCAGTGTCATTCTAGAGCTGAAGTGAAGCTCCACTGGCCTGTAAATGACTGAGGACTCCTTTTCTTCTTTTTATATGCATTACACTGTGTTTTATCTCTTCTGTCTTCTGGAGCCCAGCTATGCTCCATAATGACTACATATTCTGTCATTGCCCTAGACAGTGCCCTAATTTCTCTGAGGAGAATTTAAAGAGAGTATCAAATTATTTAAAAGCAGTTAACTTATTTAGATAGCCTCCAAGATGTTCTTTTTCTATGCCAGTGGATTTCATATCCTTTGACATTGATGCTAATTGTGTTAGCTATCTCATCACAGTTGGTGAAGACTAAAGCCAAAAACCCATGAAACTCTTCAGATCCATCGGCAACATCTGTCATTAGCCTTCCCTTTCCATTAAGCAGAAGAGTAGATCTTACTACTTTAAAAACTGCAGAATGCTTTAATGTTGCTCTTTTTTTGTGACAACTGTGTTGAAATTATCTTGTGCTTTGCTCTTCTGGCATTGGCTCTTCACATTTATGTAATTTGTCATGCTTGTCATTAAGAATTTGGTGAGTTTGTATTTTATATTCATTTCTTGAGAGTGAAATACTGGAGAGGTAGCTAATTTTGATCATTCATTTGCTCTCAAGGAGAATCTGAGGTGGAACTTACAAACAATATTATTTTTCATTACAGTTAAGGGAAAATTAAGAGACAAAGGAGAAAGGAAATTGTGAGGGGTGAAAGATTTCACTTCTGTTCTGCTCGCAATGCTGCTGAAAAAAATGAAATCAAGCCCCACAATGGCCATTCTTCCTTATACTTACTTTTCCACTCATCTTTCTTTGCCTTATTTAATAAACTGCCAGCTGCAACTCTCTCACTCTTTCCTATAACTGTGTTTCCTAATGGGTCTTACTGTCCAGTTCACTGAGTTATGAAAATCTCTTTTCTTGAAGCCCACTGTCCTGTTTTTCCAGTGTTCTCTCCTCCTCCATTTCCAAGATGTGTGAATTCTATCACTTCACTGCGCATCCTCCCTTATTTTAACTGCCCCTTCTTATTTTCAGTCATTTTTCTTTTTGATCCAAATCAAGTCAAGAAGGGATTTGATTTCCACTCAGATCTGTGAAAGAGATAACATTTTATTCTGATTTTTTAGCTATCTTGGGCACTTAGTTACCTAGGTTTCCTTTAGAGTCAATGTAGAGAAACAAACTCCTTCAGAGGCAGTTTTTCCATCATAAAATAGCAGACTAGGACAGGTGAAAGGGTCTGATTGCAATATAAGCCCACATGACTAGTTTAAATTAGATACCTAACTATGAAAAGCCTAAAATAAATTTAAATACACCCCAGGTTGCATTCTCTGCATCTTATTTTATTTCTTTTCCAAAAATGTCCTTTCCTCCTTCTGTTATTACCCTGGAGAATTTCAACAGGTCTGTCTCCCTCCAGATTCCAGATCTCAGAGTGAACATATGCATCCTGCATCATATAAGGCAAAATACTTTACACATATCAACAACTGATTCAGTCATTTCCTTCTCATCCCTCTTATGACCCTATTATGAATACCACCTCCCCCTTCAGGAAACCCAAGTACTCTAAGCCTCGCCATCTGTACAGACATATATTTATCTCCAGGATGTGTCTGTCCTTGCTTGGGCTTTTACCCTCTCTGATGGGATTGATAAGAACACCAGCTGAGGCTCCAATTCTCTCACCATCGCTTCAGGATCCCTGCTGTTTCTTATGGTTTCCCCTTGCTTGTTCCTGGAGCAGTGGCATTAGCCCTCCAGTGACTGAGCTGTGTGGAGGAGGTGTCCGAGGGCTGAATGAGACTTGGCAAACTTGTGCAATAGCTCTGGTTTGGGCAAAGCCTCTCCCTAAGCATTAGGTCATTCCAACGAACAGATGCCTCTGTTACCCAGAGAAGTGAGTCACCAACCACTGCCACCTTCCATTTTCTTTTGTGAGCAGGGCTCATGAACCACTAAGCTGTCAGAGAATGTGGTTTTTCTTCCTTCAGCAATGCAGTTGGTTTCTCTCTCATTGCCAAGACAGTTTGCTACTTTTGTTTAAAGCCTAATAGATTGCCAGCTGAGGCTGAGGCTCCATCTGCCAGCAATAGTAGGCCACAGCCAACTTTCTCCCTGTGGAGAAATGTATTCCTTTTCTTTCGCTGGGCTTCTGCAGACCTCAGCCTCTTTGTTCTTGGAGTCTCCATGCCTAGTACATCTATGAAGTTTTTTCTTTCCCTCATACTTCTCAGCCCACCCTCTCTTCCTGTAATTCTTCCATTTGATTTCTAGGAAATTGCACTTCCTGTTCTCTGTATTCTGCTATAAACCACATTCCCTGAAAATCCAGACTGTGACCCAGATAAAAACATCTACAATTGGGATCCTACTCTGGTCATAGCTCTCCTGAGGGCAGTTGGAGAAAGAGCTGGCTGCTGATACAGCTCTAGCAGGTGGAAATCACACAGCCTTATTACCTTCTCTTCTATAGCCTGCAAACTCATGGTTTATTCCAACTTCCTTATGAAGTTCTCCCTTGCTGCCATCTGTTGCTGTTTAAGTCATCCCAACCTTTCTATGGGAAAGGGGGCTTCTAAGTAAGCCCCTGATTTAACACTTCAAAGCTGAAACTGAAATTTGAATCAAAATGTGGTACCCTGTCAGCTGGTGTTCTGAAGAGGTTCTTAGTCGCATTTTACTAATCAGCATTTCTCCAGTGCTGACCCTCACAACTGCTGCCTCTGAGCCACAAGTTAAGACCAGACCAGCAGTCTGGACTAAACCTCTGTGCTTAAGTACAATGGGTTGGCCAGGGCCCCATTTATTTCTGGGACTGACTTCTCCACTGAGCTCAGCAGCAGCCCCCTGCCACTTGGTATCTCCAGGGGAGCACCAAACCCCCTGCTTCTTCTTCTGAAGGTCCTATGTTGACACTTTTAAGACTCAAACTAAACAAGACAAGATCAATAGCTTTTGTCAGGGGACAAAATGAAAAGGAAATCTGAAGGAAAGCTGCAAATGATTGTGACTTAAGCTGTTGAGGTTAATGGTTCTGTCATATTTTATACTAATTTCAATTCTATTCAGAGCAAACTAATGAATAGCCAACTGCTATTATATTTTCATATTATGTCAATATATACAATACTTTAAAAGAAAAATCCTTTCAAAGAAGAGCCACCTGTGAATCAGGGGGTACTTATTTGTTGATATAAAAAAAAATCGAACAGACCTATTCAAGAAAATCTTCTGAGCACTACCGCAATATGGCATAAAATTAGGACTCTTATTATTTCACTCAGTAAACTCAGCAGAGTACTTGAGGGGTTCTTAAAATCTCAGTTTCTAAAAATTCCTCACAGGTCTTTCATCCATCCTCTAAATGCTGGAGATGTGATAATAGAGAAATATGTGGAGAGATTGCAAAAAGAAGGGTAGGAAAGTGGCAAAGCTTATTTTCCAGCTTGCTGTGTGAAGATTCTTCTGTAGAAAATCAGAGTTATGCCCATGGTATGATAGATTTTCCAGAATAAGGTGCAGTATACTCTCCTGCTTTTTTTTCTGTGATGTTTTCCTTCGTGATCAGAATCAGTATATTTTCTTCTGTTTAAGTGTGGCAGAGGTTTTTAAATCTTTGGCTACTGCAGAGTTATCAGTGCTCTCAGAATAAAGTTGGCCAAAGGACCAGAATAGCTGTTGCCAAATGTTATTCATAGGGAGCAGGGGGAAAAATGGAATTTTAACTCCAGAAATGGTTGCTGTTTTGGGGTATTTTTTTTAACTTTAGATTGTTACCACATCCTCAGTGTAATTCCTCCTCTCTCATATACATTTGCAGTCTAAGTACAATTTCTGATACCACCTCACTTTTTTTGTACTTGTCCTATCGGATTTCTGGTTTTCCACTCAGGAGGAGAAAGGGAATAGGAGTTTCTCTGGATTTCTCAGAAAATTATAAAATGGTGGCATTATCTCAGCTTTTAAAAGCAAGTACTCCTGTACCTGCTCTCTGTCTTGTTTTGGTGACCATATTTTTTCCAATTGCTGTTTTTCTTCTATGCTTAATGCAATTTTCAATGTCTTTAATGCAATGTAATGTGTCACCTTTGTGTCATTGACATTCTTCAGGTTCCCTGAAACTCTCACCAGTTGTAATGAAACACTTTTTAGCAGGGGTGCACTGTCCTTTTTTTTGAATTTTACAATTTTATCTTCTCCTGGTTTTTTCATTTACTTTGACTCTTAATTTGTAATTTCCTTAGGCAAGTCAGTTTTTTCCCCCACTTCTCCTGTCATTTGTTATTTGCAGTTTTCACCTCCACCTTTCCTTGTTTTACTTTTTCTCCCTAAGTGGTCAAGTCTGCTCCCCAACATTTGCAGGGCCAGTAGCTCAAAGTTGACCTTCTTGTGCATTCAGCCTGGATTTAGTACATATATAAATAGAAATTCCTGTTCCATACAGTCACCTTCAGCACAAGGGACTAACAGGCTCTTTGTCCTTCTCCTCCTCAATCTAACTCTGCTGCTTCATTTCCCCAGGGACAGATCTCACACACTTCCCACTCACAGAGAGGTGTGGAGGTGTGGGTTACCTGGTCAGGAGGGGAGAAAGGTGGGATGGGCCAGCATGGAACACCTGCTCCTGGACGGTGTGCTTGTTGAGGTTTCCCAGCATCTCTTCTCCCTTTGGAGCCTTGTGGATGCTGAGATATTTAGGCACTTTCCAAACTCCAGCCCTACATCCTGTATAACATTTCCTTTCAGTTCTCACAATGACTTTCATCACCTTTCCTCTCATTAGCTACAGTGCTCTTTTTTCAGCATCCTTTTTGCTTTTCTCCCATCTCCTGATCCCTTATCCCCATAAGAGACCAGCCTGTTGAGGAGAGATACCTGTTCCTGCTGCTTGGCACAGCAATCTGCAGCAGCACACAGAACAAGCCAGGGCCAGCCTCTCCTGTCCTGACTCAGATGATGCAGCAGTGGCCTAGAGATGGAATCTGGGGTTGTGGTTCCATCAGTGCTCTTGAGTCTGTCCATGGCCATCAAGGTTCTCTGGTCTGGGAAGAAATTTCTGGACTAAATTTCAAGGCAAAGAAGAAAGGGGAAATAAGGTGCAAATATAATGAAATGTAATTTTTATTTTAATATTGTTCCTCACTACATGTCCAACTGATTATATTCTTCCTAGTATTCCCTATTAGATAGCCCAAAGCCCTTTACCAGTCTCTTTCAGATTGCAAGATTTTCACAGCATTTACAGTATAATATCTTTTCTGCTATTCCTAAACCAGTACTAAGCTGTAAAGTTCATAAAACTATTTGTTAAGAGGAAGACTTTAATTTTCACTATCTTGATTATATTGATGTGAAAATAAGAGCTATATATTTCCACACTTCTCATCTATTTCTGATCAGGAAGCAATTTTTAAACTGTACCTTGAAGTAAGTCCATTTTACAACTGTGAGAAAGTAGAGAGTGAGAAACAGTACAGGTTGCTTAAAGATAAGATATCAAAACTGTCAGAGATAACTGAGGTACAAATCAAGACCATCACCATGTCACTATATACTTTCTCATTACTGAGATTTATTAAAAATGCTGTGGTTAAGAGAAATGCATCCCTACATCCAAAGGACCAACACTGTCTTCTCTCAGTGTTATGAACACTTAAAAATTATTGATGGCCTTCATGAAGGGTATTAGAGAGATTTATGCAATGCTATTTCAGTTGTCATGATGTAATGTCGATAGCCGAAGCAACATATATCCAGGTGGTTTTGATATATACCATACGCAGTGCTTCAACATTCCTTCTCCTGGAACTTCACAAAAATAATAAAAAATATGTGATCTACAGCTGATGCCGGCATGACTCTTCAGCTTAGAAGTCCTCTGGGCCAGGTGTGATGGATAGAAGCTCAGGCCAACTATGTTCTGCCATTGTTCTAAATGGAACCAAATTCTCAGCCCATTTGGTTTCTGTCTTCTTGTTGGACCGTAACATTCACACAAAGTCAATCTTGAATACATTTGACGTGACCCCAGTCTGTGTTTCAAGGATGAGAATGTTTTGACTTTGAAGAGCTCACATGCAAAAAATACTGGATTTTCAAGGTGTGCTTTTATCCATGCTGGAATTTTGAATAATAAAATACAATGAACATTTAATGACAAAATACCACAAGAACATAAAAGAAAGCAGATATCTTTGTATCTAAAAATAAAATCAAACCAAAGCCACAAAAATCAAGACAGAAGTATTGCTAAGAAAAGTTTTCTCTTTGCTGCTAAGGGCTTAGTTGGACCACTGCAGCTATTCTTGAGTACCACAGCTCCCAGTACTGTATTGCAAGAATTAAGTGGACCTTTTGGAGAGTCTATAAGCTGAATTATAGGTCTAAAAAAAAGAGGAATGAGGAAATATTGTCATAAACAGCTAAATGGAAGAGGAGGGTGACCTGAAGAAAAGAAACCTGAGGGAAGACAAAACAACAAAGGCTTCAAGAATGTAAAGAAGATGCAGAGATGAAAAATATAATCTGTTTTTCCCATCCAGAAGGGATATACTGAGCAACAAGGGAATTGAAGAAATACAGAAGACATTCAGGTCAGACACTGGGGAAGCTTACTAAAATTAAAAAAAGTAAAAGTTAGTGAACCAGTGGAAGACGTTGATTGGTGATTAGGAGATTTTATATATATATATAGTATAGATCTATTCTTACAAGGCATAGTTAGGGTATAATTAGAAAGTATAACTGATCTCATCAGAGAGCAGTAGGGTTTTGAAGTTCCTTCAAATCCTATTCTTTTATGGTTCTATTTTTTTAATATGAAACAGTTCAGTGTTTAGCCATGATTCACTCATGACTGAAATGGTTTTGGAAAAGCCTTATGCTAAACGCTGCCTTTAAATGTGATTGTTTTCATGATTTGTCTGCACGGGAGTTTACTTTCAGTGTTGAAAACACTGTTGTGTTACCCTTTTGTGTGCCCAGTTTGAGTTCCCGTCTTGGTGAAAGCAGCAACCAGCAATGCTCAGAGGAGTAGAATTTGAAGCCCCTTCCTCCTGAGGGCTCTGTTCCTAAGGGGGTGCACCCAGACTGTACTGCAATTTGGCGCAAGGAAGCGAGCCAGAGCAGCAAGAATGCACCGCAAGGGGGAAGGTGCAGCTCCCTCCCGCTGCAGAAGACGAGGTGCCANGCGGGGAGCCTGCGAGCGCTGCTGCGAGGAGCGGAGCCGCCGCGGGATGGAGCGCCCGGCCCGAGCTGCCAAACTTGGCTGAGACATTTCACACTGTAAATTTAAAACAGAAATGTGAATACGGCAGAAACATAAGCTGTTTCTGGATGTGTCTCAACAAGACACGGCTTCTCGCAGGGAGCAGGCAGAAAAGGGGGAAGAATTCAGTATAAAAAAAGCCAGAATATGTCTCTGCAGAGGTACATGAATGCAAATTGTCTTAAAGCCTATTGAGCTCTGTTGAGTGCCTGTTATGCCTATCAGTATTGCTGAACGGAGATGTAGCAAAGGAAACCACTTTCCAGGGCTCTCTGAGTTATTATTGCTGGACATCACTTTTTTAAAAGTGGGGTCTACCCCTCTGCAGATAAAACGCATATAGAACAAAAATAGGCTAAAAGAAGATTCAGTCCCAACACAAAATACCTGAACTGGAATACAGAGCTGACCTGCCAAACCCTGTTTGTGAATTGCCTCAGTCAGGACTCTTTGGACTGCCCTGCACCACCCCATGTGCCCGAGAGCCAACAGGAGCTCAGGGAGATACTGCCCCAGCAGCTGGGAGAGGCTCTGGGGCCATCCACACTGGGGACAGGTTACAGGTTACAGGTTCCAGAACAGGTGCTAAGCAGGACATGTTTAATCAGCGACTCATATCCTCAGCAGGAGTGGGAAATTGCTCTCTTAACATGGAGGAAAACCTCTGGTTTCGGAAAAAAACTTTCCTGGATGTACTATGATGAGCTAAAAAATTTCAGTAGGTATTTGGGAGGAAATAATCAAGAATCCTCCTGGCAAAAACATATAACACTTGTATTTAGTTTTTGAAATACGTATTTACATGTTCACAATCACTTTTTTTGGAAGACTACTTTATGCTACTGGGTTATAAAGCTGGTTTTATGACAGCAGAAATTGACAATGTAAAATCTCAAAATCTTAAATACTATTTTTAGTGCTTTTTTCAGAATTACATATTTTTATTGTTTTTTGCAGAATTAGCTAGATACTTTTATTATTATGTCACAATAAATTACTAAAAACTAACCAAATACATTTTTGTTGAAGGACAATCTCTAACCACATTAACTGTCAAATTTTATGACTCCCTTTTCTCATGATTTAGTACCAAATGCTTGAATTTAAAGATTAAGTACTGCCTGATGGCAGTAAACTCCAATATGGAAAAATTTACCTGCAAATATTATAAGTCATGGGAATCTTTTTTATTAGCCCCATATTTTGTTAAAACGTTTTTATGAAGGGAAATATATTAAATTAACCCCAAGTTACATTTCATCTCTCTGTGTGACTGTGTATTAAAGAGGGTCTAGAAATTCTGAAATGTCTGACTTCCAGGAGATGGTGCTGTAGCTCTTCAACTGCCTTCGTACCAGTGTTCATGTTCAGGTTTCTAATAGTGCCAAAAATTTTCTTTTTCACTGTGATTCCTCAGAAAAGCACATCTTTTTTTCTCCTCCCAAGAAACCTTTTAATTTTTCTTGCAAAAGAAAAATTTAAAATCATGAAAAAAGAGCCCAAATGCTGTCTGGCCATTGATGTGGGTGTAAGAAAGATAAGTATCAAGGAATAAGATGTAAAATCAAGCTGCTTATTTTAGACCTGGCTCAAACCAGGTTTGAATTCAGTTCTGCTGTTTAGGTTGATGTGCTTCTGAAGGTACTGTACCCAAAGTTTTTGCATGAGCTGGTCCCAGTTCAACAATATTTAAATCCAAATAGGATCTATCTTTGCTTCTAGGCTATCCTCAGCTATTAACCAAAAATGTTGTCTCTGAAGGCATGCTTGTCTTTCCCCTATAGTCCCTGTTCCAGCAGCTCCCTTGGAAGCTTACTACATTGCTTACTACATAAAAGTAATAGGGGAAGGGGATAAAAAGCCCCCAAACTATCGAACAAAATATCAGAAAGACTAAAATGTTAATTTGAATTACCTTTTTAAAAAAGTAATAGATTAAAAAAAATATATATATTTAAAAGCTCTTTCCTCTCCCGATTGCCAGACTGTAGCCTGATTTATGGCTCTGCAAACCTGGGCAGCACAGCCTGCAAGAGAGATAATTTGGGTCTGACAACTAATTCTATAGTGGTGGCACTGCAGATGTGGAAAGCATGTAAGTGCTGGAAAAGCGTGGTATCTTTTTGCAGCATGCTGCCCTAACTTTTGTCTTGCAAGTGTCACAGGAAACCAGGAGTCCTGGACACAATCCAGCATCTACATTTCTGTTTGCTTTATGTAGATCACTTGGAGCTGTGTTTTGGGAGTTTTCTTTCTTTTCTTTTCTTCTTTTTTCCTTTCCTTTCTTCTTTTTTTTTTATTTTTTTTTTAACTGTAGTATTTCTGAAATACTGAAACATAAAATGAAATACTTAAGTACAAGGGTCTGGAAATCACTACTTCCAGATTCCACAACTGGCACCAACTACAGCTAAGAGGGATGCAATATTGTCCACACAAAACACTGGAAAGACATGAAAAATGCAGGGTCTTAAAAAAATCACAATTAAAAAAATCAAACATTTGTTCACAACTTGTATGGAACAAAAAAGAAAAAAAATCTCTGAGGAAATTTGCATTTTGAAAAGAGAAAAAGAGCTTTTTTCTTTCTGTGGGAGGCTTTCAATACATTTTTTTTCACTGGGTTAACAGTGACTTTGACAGACTCTGCTTGACCTTGAGCAAACCCTTCATCTGCTAGTTACCTAAGTGACTCCCACCTGTGTTAGCAAGGTGTCTATAGAAAGATAATGAAGCTTATCTCAAGTGTTCTTCTGCAGACACCTTTAGTGGAAAGACGATAGCTTTATCCCCTACAGCTACATCTGCAACATTTATTCCTTCTGCTTCTTTTGTGTCTTTTAATGCAGAAGTGCCTTAAATTTCATGTTTTACTTTCTTTTACAAAGGCAATAGCCAGCAGCCTCTGATGCTGAGGCATCAGAGTGTTTTTCTGCAGAATAGTAAGAAACCTTTTGAAACCTTTGTCATGGTTCTTGTCCTAGGGGCCATCCAGAGCCTTTATCAGACTGGCTGGTACCCGGTTAGGTGTGTGTATGGACCTCACGAGCAGCCACAGAAAGACATGCGGCCTGGGAAGAGAAGCTGCCTAGTGCTCTCGTGCTTCCTAGAGCATTTGTAAATGCTGCAAAATGTCCATGAGAAAGCTGGGTGTGTGCATGTTAGAGCCTGCACGCAGCTGCTTCTGTGAGGGAGTTTGAGGCTGCGACTGACCACCGCTGTAAACCTCTTCCCAGCTTTGTTTGAAGGAAGGGCAGCTCCATCCCACAGATAACCACTGGAGTCACAGACAAATAAAATAATGCAAGACCTCTGCAAAAGTCTGGGGCAGAGAGGGGGCTTGGGCCAGGACTTCCCTCCATCCAGCAGCCGCAGGCAGTGCTGGGGCTGTCGGTCTCACCTCAAAAGCAGGCGAGACTCTGGGACACAGGAAAAGGAAAGCACGGAAAGGTGCAAATGAAAACTGAACAAAACAGTCAGTTTCAGGCAATTTTTATGTACTAGCTTTTTCACTTGCTTTGAGAAGATATCTCATTTTTGAGACAAAGAGAATCTGGAAAATCAAACTTACCTGGCCTTCTGCAAAGCCTCTGATTCTATGGAAGCATGTGGTTTCAGAATACAGACGCAAATTTTTTAATCAGACTGAGAAAACTGAATTAAGACCAGAATTATAAGTGTTTTATGTATCTTATAGTGAAAATCAGTTGTATTATCCTGAAAAAAAACTTAAATCTCTGGATCCTGAAAACTGGGTCTTTTTACCAAGTTGAAGAAATATTCTTAGTGATATAAAAGCATTTTACAAAGTTCTGATAAAAATTCATTTTACATTTCCTAATGTATTTTTTTGTTTGCTTGCTTTCTAGTTTGTTTTATGGAGGGGTTTAGGGGTTTTTAGTGTAGATACAATTAATTTTTTTATCTTTGATAATTCTTCAAGGTATATTTGTGACATCCATCATTCTGGGGCTTTCTTCACCTGACCTTGGATTTTTGTGAACGCATTGCAACACAGAAAACTATGGACACCAAAACATGGTTCAGGTAAAATAAGAGTATGAATTATATTCCCCATTTCAGTCAACAGTACAGCACAAAACAGGAGACATTTTGCTCTAAGCATCACTATGAAATTAATATTTTTGTCACTGGCTACACAGTATTCACTCTTAATCAAACCCTTATATAAATGCTTCCTTATTCACAAAGAAAAACTTGTTCCTAGACACACCCTTTCAAAAATTTGGCCTGGGTGGTTGTGTTTTGGCTTGGGTTTTGATGTGCTGGATAATGTAAAAACAATAAAGCTGCAAGTCCTGTAGCTGTTAAGTGATTTAACCAGGAGATTAATCTTGTGGATCACAAAAATTGAAGAACAAAGGAGAAGCTGACATTGAATATGAGTTTGTGAAATTTGTCATTTTTAGTTCAGCAGAGACAACATTCTTTAGCTGAGCTACTCTCCATATTGCAATGCACAGGAGAGTAATTGTCATAGAGATAATAAGCTCTCTTCCCAGCATGGATACTGAATGGTAGAGAAAAGTGATAATTTAGCTCCTTTCTCATACAGCTATATCAACACAAGGAAGTCTATCTCTTCCACCTGTCAGCAGAGGTACCTTTGTTCCAAGCTGTATTCGTACATGGTGCTTAAATACTAAAGAACAATGATTCTTCACTGATTTTTTTCCAGTTTTGTTCAGCCTCAGTGAAAGCTCACTTGCTTTCCTAGCAGTAGAATGGGAAAGAAAACTATTCCAATCTGAAAGAGAATTACATGGAGCAAAAAAAGAAAAGAGACTTTTTCAAAACATAATCTTTTTTTACTGTATCTTCAGGCTGGTGGGTTAAAGAAATTACCTATTTCTCTGGAGTTACCCACATCACATCCAGGGCTGGAAGAGATGTATCAGTCTGCCTCTCTGTAAGGAGCTGCAATTCTGCTGATATTGCCACACAACTCTAGGTGGTATCTTTGCATTGCTCTGGTTGCACTGTATGCACACACCAGCTTTTAATGTGGAATTCAGCTGCAGCTGAGGAAATTGAGCACTTGGAAGGAACAGCCTTGGTTGTTACTTTTGAAATAACATCAGTATTAAACTTGGCAAAGAACAAAATCTTGAAACTTTTTAAAGTAAAACATCTACTCAGGACGGAGTTCTATGCACAAATACTTCATTCCATACTTTTCACAGTCAGCAGCATCTACTCTGCAATTGTTAACTGAGCCAAGAAATGAAATGCTGGCTATGACATCCTTGATACTCACTAGCACTACAGCTGACTTCATACAAAACAAGCAGCAACATGCTGAGTATCTGAGAACTGTGGTATACAATCCAAAAACTGCCTTTCACCAGAAATGACCCTCAGATGCCTCAATCTTTAGCTTCCTGGATGAGAAATGATGAATTTGTTCTCACCCTTCTCCCTTCCAAAGCAAAATATTGGACCAAAGGTCACCAAAGGCAGAGCCTGGTGTGCAGATGCAGCTCAAGCCACTGTTCAGTGACAAAGGCGTGTTTTACAGTTCTGGTGAATGATTTTCCTTTCTGTTATAATTTCAGAGCAATTTTGTGTTTCTCAGGCAGCAACACACAGTTTGTATAGAACTACATGAAAATGGATAATAATTTATTTTTATTTTACAATTTGAGGGCTCTTTATGTTGCTAGCTTTGGTAAAAGAGTCCTAGGGTGAAGGAGAATGGAGTGCATTTTTTTAGGATGTTTAGAGTAACACCACAAGCGTGAAAATTTGTGGGTTCACTATACCATCCTACTGGTTCCTTCTTTGACCTGGATTAATTGCAAACTACTTAATACAGTGAGCATTTTTCTAACTTTGTATAAGCTCTGTGGTTCTGAAGATAGTTTGAATGACGTTTGCATTTCCATGTTGTTACATCCCAGCAGCTAAATTGTGGAGTTATTCCCTCATTTCTGCTTTCAGTTTGGCCAGAAAACTTACCCTGACTAGAGAAACCTCTTACTAAGGATTTTTCAAGACTGGAATGTTCCTGGAAAAGTACTAAGTTTCTAAAAACTGACTTTTTCCAAGAATAAATACTTTGGTGAAGTGTTCTTGACTAGTCTGACAAAGAGTGTCAGCTGCTATACCAATAAATCCTTCTTCTCATTTCCATTAGAATTTAGGCTAGATATGGACTCTTCATCCAGAGAAGAGCAGTTGGAAGAAAATATGAATAGGTGTATGAAGCCATGGATTTTTTGAATAATACATATAGGATAGATTAATCATTATACCATTATATCTCAAGAACTAGAAAGCAGCCAATGGCAGACCAAGGTTTGCAGGAAGAGAGACTGTGTCTTTAATTTGGGCAACTGGCATAGTTGGAAAATTGTCTCATTTGTACCTGTGGACCACAGTAAGACAAAGAACAATGAGGGAAAACAATGAAATTGGCTGTCAGCAGATGAAAAACAAGCATGCAAACAAAAAGCTGAAGGTAAAAAAGCATTACTTTGCATTACAACAGAAAGAAGTTGTGTATTTCATTCAACAAAAGTCAGTACAAGTAGATTATCACAAACTAGAGGTACATAGCAGAGCAGGGATCACTCTACATGTGACCTCCTCTTATTCTTTCTTGAGCATCTGTGGCTGCTCACTGTAAGTCAAGTTACTAATCATGTAGATAGACTTCCCCTGGGAGGAAAGGCGTTGGTTTCCTATAGACAATAAGGGAGAGGGTGGAGGTGTGGTTTTCAATACAGTTCTGATAGCAAAGGCACTACATGACCTTGCAGCTTAATACTGGAAATGATAGCAGTGGACTGAACCCCTCAATGAGGCACTGCCCTCCTGCACTACAGCAACACTCTCAGGGCTGAAATAAGGTTGTGGCAGCTGCTACTCTTGCTGCTATTCCTGCCTCCTTTGGGTAATATCCTTCCTTCAGTGGTGACTGGGTCACACAAAGAGAATGATGGCCCTGTTGAATCCTTGGTTACCATAAGAGAATTATTTCAATGAGGCTATAAAATCTGCCTTAAGTGGAATATCACCTGAGTTACACTAGTAAAATGGGGTCAAATACCTTTAAAGATATCCTTGCATCTTGATTTATGAACATGTCAATGCTATCTCTAAAGTGATTTGCCCTCTCTGAAAAAATAAGTTTTAGCTTGTGCTCCTCATTTATGCAGAAATCATCCCACCATTTCACATTTACTCTCAGGTCTATGGGTTAAGTGCTTATTCTATTCAACCATGAAGAGCTGCCATTCACTCTGGATGTGTCAGAAACTATTTCTATCTGGAAAACATTTAATGATGCATTTTTGTTCCTGCAGCAGAACAAAATAATTAAAGTGCACTGGTGATGGAGTGGTATTTACTCCTCTTCACCTTGTTGTGAAATTTTGAAGGAAGTGAAATGTTCTGGCTTCTTGTTAAGTGTAGAAGTTTTCATATGCCTCCAAGGGATGACAGGGCATGTGAGCAGTTGTGTTCTGGGATCTGCAGCTCTCAGGTGTACCTTTGCTCAAAGGTTGTCACTTCCCTTTGCTCAAAGGTTGTCACTTCCCTTTGCTCAAAGGTTGTGTTCATCAGCACATTTGCCAGGGACTGCTGTTTTGCTTTTGCAGATGTATTCTGGATAATCTGTAAACAGCATTAAAATGCATGGATTATGTGTCTGGTACATAAGGTCCAAACCCAAGAAAGGTCAGACAATACAGCATGAGGATCCACAAGCCTTTTCATTAAACACAGAAAACAACATCTGTTTTTCCTTATTTCAGGTTTACTTTAACAGATATTGGTCGGTTAATGGTTTTATAGCAATTTAGTATTATTAAGCAGGTGAGCCACTAGAGCACAAAAAGACATTCTTCAGAGCCAGTGGAAAATGACTCTGTACCCCAAAAAGCACACACACTGCTCAGAAGCTGTGGGAAGGCAGGTTCAGAAACGCCATCCTGATAACAAGCTCCAGACAAAACACCTCTAAAATAAATGCTTCTAAAAATAAACTCAAGTCCAAATAAACTTCACCGAAAATGATGCTGGGGTTCATTTTAGCCCTCAGAGCAGCACACAAAACTCCAGAAAAAGTCACAGAGTTTGAGCTAACACTTCAGAAAAGAAAAAAATGAAGCATGTTGTATTTGCGAAAAGATATATTTCACTGTGCTTAAGGACAGAGAGGCCACAGGACAGCAAACTGAATTTTGAATAATATTTTAGATTGCATTCGCATCTTGATATTCGAAGTGGACTTTAGAAACACACTTTTTGCTCAGAAAATATTCGTTTGGAAGTAAAATTAAACTTCCCAGCAAGCAAGGAAGGCCCTTCTATATTTGTTTGTATTTTACAATTCTGTATGACCATGTTGAGTTATTGGTAGGACTTCCTTTATATCAAAGAGTACACTTTACATGAGTGCTACAAAAAGTAGACTTTTCCAATTGTTACTTCTAAAACAAACTTGCTGGTTACAACTCTATTGTGTTGTGAGGAGAAGTTGGAGAATGTGAAATTATCTGTCTTCTGCCTAGATATAGGTTGCCCAAGCTGCCTTTAAGCCCAAGTTGTAAAACCCTTACATTTCCTGCATTACTGCATTGGATGGACCTCACTGCAATAAAGTGTTAATGGAATAAGCAAGGATAATTAATTCTGCAGGAGAAGGCAAAGGTTCATTCCAGGTTTCTCTAGGATAGTGCATACTCTCACTTCCTAAATGTCAGTACCTGGGAAGGTCACAGTTTGGACCTCTGTCCCAAATTCCCTTCAGTCTCTGTGCAGACAAGCCCTTGCTGTCATGCATTGCTTAACTAATCAGCTTATATATGGCTATGGTTAATTTCTTGTGGGATTCCATTCATATAAGAGCTCTAAAAAAAAAAAAAAAAAAAAGAGGACAAAGTCACTGAGGAGAACTATTGAGAACAAAAAAGAAAAGCTTTGTCTGGTAAAAAAAAATCAACATATTATCTTATTAAAATTGGAGAGTTCTTCAGTCTAAATTTTATTATTTCCATTATCTTGGCCTTCTGTAAATACATTAGCCTTGTTATACAATTCAACCATTGACATTGATAGGATCTTACAAGTTAGAGATGGAAGAAGGCTATTAGATAATGTAGTTGTTTCCCCGCTCATACAGGACAAGTCATTGAATTACTTATGCTCATTGAAGAAGCGAGACATAAAGGATTGAACCTGCCCTTTCAAGGGTAATTGACAGCAAATGAAATCAGCCACTGTTATTGTATTGTTTTTAAGCCTTAAGATCTGTGGTGGATTTTTCAAGAAAAATTGGTAGAAAATAAAATAAATAATAAAGCTCAGTATTGTTTTTGTAGGAAAAAATAGTATACAGGAGGTTGGGTTCTTTAGAGCTTCGAGCATATTTCTTACCAGCACTAAATAACACTAAGAAAAGTCAAATGATATTAAGTTTCTGAAAGGTGTACTGCAGGGTACATAACTGTTATATAAATCTTTTTGCAAGTAAGCGTTTTAGGACTTTACCTCTCAGGCCCTTATTTCTAGTCTTTGTCCAATGTGTAATGTACAGTTATTTTTCTACTGATTCACTGCACTTGTCCATCAAATCAGACTGGATGGACAAGTGTAAGTCTTGTCTATTTGAGACCATGGTCACCGATGAAAGTGAGCAGTATCTGCGCCTCCACACATCTCTGGGAACTGAAGTGTCCACGTCAAGGCTGAACACTGCTGCTCAGATTGTGCACTGGGTTTCTCCTGTCTGTTCCTGGGTTGTTTTTACATGAAAACCCTGGCATTAGACATGGGGAGAGATGTGTATCCTCCACCAGCATGATGTCCTAATGCTTAATGTCAGGACATAGCTGGGAGATGCACAGCTCAAGAACTCAAAAAACACCCCACCTTTGGCAGTTGAAGTAAATAGTGTTCTTGAATGAATAGTTTAAAACTGGAAGCAAAACACCAAGAAGAAAATAATTTTAGAACAGCAAGCCCCCTCCATGCCCTCCTTTACCAAAATCCCCATCACCTCAGCCTGTGGCTTGCACAGGTCTATTTTGCACACTTACCACACAAAAGGACTATGTAGGAACACCTCACGAGAAATTCCTGCCTCCCCTCTGGAGAGACTCTTTCCATTTGGCCACTAATCCTCGACAGCCCCCTATACCCAAGCTAGCAAAAAACAGTGTTAGTCACTTTGGAGCCAGAACTCTGCATCCTCACAAGATATAGGCTGCCTATTGTCCCTTCACAGTATATTGGCATTTACTACAGAACCCATGTCTTATAGCTGAAGTCAGGATAAGCTGGCACATTCACATCATAATTATTAAATAGTCAGGTTATATGAAATATTCATAAATCATTGCAAAGCAACCCCTTCAACCATCACACTGGTGTTAAAAAAGAGAAAATACCCTGAAAAATATTCTTAAAAATAAT
>VZTN01026754.1:44954-141710 GCA_013400515.1 Erpornis zantholeuca | reverse complement strand
TACATAAGAGCATTAAAATCACAAGCAGTAATTCAGGGGTCAGAAAAGCCACAGCTCACTTTAGGGCCTCAACCCAAACATGGGAGAGCACATCCAGGAGGAAATTTTACTGCTACCACTAATAATAGCAGCCTTACTAAACCCCTAAAAAACAATTACTGTTGGAGTTGAAAAATAATGAAGTAGGTAAATCATTTACAGGGAGTGGGAGAGGGCCTGTTTTTAAAACCCTATCAACTGTGACTGCTCTGAAGCAGCCCCCAGAGCTTGCAGCAGTCTTCAGTTAGGTGCACATTATTTAATTGGTTTCAAGTGATTTTCTGGACTGCTAAGCACCATGATGTAATTAAAAACCTGGGCAGCATGTTGAGTGCTCTAGCACATTAGAGATGTTAAACTCCTGAGAGTTCCTGGAATAGGGATGGCTGCTTCCCTTGCCTGGAGTGTGAATTAACCAGAGAGGAGATGTCAGCAGTTCGGTAAAGCAGAGGGATGCAGGGCAAGTGGCCACCAGTAGCTGGTAAGGAGTCAAGGTGAAATATTCATACTCTGAAAACCATCCACTGCTCATGAAAATACACATTTTGAAAAGTCATTAATTTTGGAAGGGATAGAAGCTCTCCTTCTTACAGACATAGGCTGTCTCACTGAAAAGAAGGGGACAAAAAGGAAAAAATGAACTTTTGCTTCACAGTTTGAGTTTTTTAACTCCTCATTAAATGGTTTGTGGTCTCCAAGATCCTCATGGTGTAATGAATCTTTTTCATGTTTCTCAGGACCAGCTGAGAGCAGTTGAATAAAGCCCAGCCGTGCTTTCACCCTATGTGTATGGGGTAGTGGGGGGAGAAAAGGGAAGTAGAAAAAAAAAGGGCCAGTAACTCAGCATGAAGAAGGGATAGAGACTGCAAGCTCTGATGCTGGAGAACATCTCTTCCCTGGAAAGGCACCACTGAAGCAACTTCATCTGCTTAAAGACTTCTGCAACATGATCCTGAGACCACAACACTTCGCTTTCTGCTCCACAACTCATCTTCCACAGAGCTCCAGCTAACTGCAACCCATCTGTGAAGGAGTTTCAGTTTCTTTGGTTTGTTTAACTTTCCTTTTTATCCCGGTGTGATACAGCTAAACCTCAGGTGTGATACAGCTAAACCTCAGCAGCACAGCTGTCGCTGCTGTACTTCATGAGCAGGTGAAACACAACACTTCACTCCATGTTCAGAGGCAGAAAAACTCTTAACTTTATCATTTCAGCATACACTTTATATATTCCATTACACAATGAATCTATTTATATATTCCATTACACAATGAATCTATTGGTTAAAAGAAAGAGACCCATCTATCACAATAGGTTGAAGAGGAAAAACACCAGTGCAAAAAGTATCTCGGGAAAAACAAAGAGAAACAGGCAATAACAGGTGTTCTTATCAAGTTGTTTTTTCTCTCCTGACCTCGAGTGTTGTGTGAGAACAAGTTTTCTCCCAGACACAAAATGTCCAGAAATAACAAGGCAGTCAGCATCCACACATGGCTATGTCAGGTTTCTTGCAGAACCACTGATGTTTGTTTAAACATCCTCTGTAACTAGTGTGCCTGACACTGGTGTGAGGGCCTAACATGGCACTCACCCAGCTGAAGCTGCTCTTCCACTTTGTACAGTGAGTGTGAGAAGATCAAAGGGGAACTTGAACATTTCCTCACTGCACTGCCTACAGCACAGGTTCACAGGAATGCAATCACTTGGCAGCATGAGAGGTAGCAGGGTTATTTCCACAGGAAACAGCAATTTTAAAATAGGAGCATACTCCCAAATCAACGGGCTCCAGGGATGAATTGCCACCTCTGGTGATCACCAGAACTGTCACCTTGTATTCCATGGGCTCTGCTCTCCAGCAAGGGCAGTGGGGCCATCTGCCTCAGGGGACTCACCTCCATCTCAGACATCCTGCAGGAGACAGGCCAAAGCCCTCCAGCTCCTTAGAGTTTGCCTTGTGCCTCTTATTCCCCCTGTCCCCATCCAGGGCCCTGCAGAGATGCCAGTAGGACAGGCCAGGTAGGTGAGAGAGGCTGCAGCTTCAACCAAAGAAAAAGAGAAACTCCAGAAGCACTTCAGACACCATGATGCTGTAATGCAGGGAGCGTGCCTGCTGGGAGAGTTTGGTTCAGGAGGAGAACATCCACGAGCACATAACACCTGGGAAACCACAGCCCATGACAGTTTGTGCACTGGGGTGATAGGGACTGAAATCAAATACCCCTCCAGCTCCACAGCTCACTCCTGGTCCAACAACTCAGCCCAAAATTTTGCCAAAGCACATCCAGTCCCACGTGCTTCAGTCACCAGCTGTGATGGTGAAGCATCTCCCACCATGTAACAGTGCTGCTTCCACATTTAAACAGCATGGAAAACTGAAAAATGAAAATGTTTTGGCATCCCCCAAACCTATCATGTCCAAAAGAAACAAGACTCTTTGCTTTCCAGGGAAAACAGGAGGTGAAATTAGAAGTGGCTGTTAGAGGAAACATAAGTCGTGCTGTTTTAACCAGCTTTGGCTTTATCTGACCTTCCTCAGCCTGAGGAGCCACTGAAATAAAAATTCCCTGTTTGATGAGTAGATGATTTCTGGGAAGAAACAGTTTGTGTTTGTGCATTTGTTTTGTGCTTTCTAAAGGCTTTCCAAGTAAACACCTCCCAGCAGAGCTGAGTGAGATTCAGTGTGTACTGCTTTGGGCTTTGAAAGCTTGAGACATTTCCCTCACTTCCCCTGCTCCCCTCAACATTTTGGCAGTCACAGGTAGATAACCCACACTCTGAGCAGGGATGTAAGATAAAAAGAATGCTTGTGTCCACAGAGCCTCTCTGGCTCAGCCAGGGAAGATGCCACTCATTTCTGTGGCAGCGCTGCTGGCAGCTGGGACAGCAGAGCCTTTCCAAAGCTCATGGGGAGCATCTCCAGTTTGCACGAGCTGGCCTCAACTGGGAGGATCCTGGATGGGGGATTCAGAGAGGTTTCTTGGCCTTTCAGCCTCCCCCAGCATTTATTGCAGCCTCTGCTCCTTTTCATGAGCACAATCCAGGATAGTGTGTCTGTAGACAACTACAGCTCCTGACCTCGGTATGAGAGGAGCATGTGTTAAACCCTTCAGTGGGATCCCTGGAAACCACACTGCAGACCAGAGCACTGCCTGGCTCCTGGACAAGCAGTACAACCTCAGTGCACTGAAGACATCTCAGCAGCATTGTCAGCTCAGCACAAAGACCATCAGCTTCAAGAGACTTCTCCCTTGGGAGGTGTCCTCCCCATGGGTGGCTCAAGTCAAACTCCTGCTGGCTGCCTCTGCAAAAAAGTAAATAACTTTTTTGCCCTAGGTCACTAGAGAAAGTCATGGCAGAATCAGATTTAAAGTTCTCATCCTTTAACTGCTCCGAGCCACGAGCAGTTAAATCCACGCTGCTGGTTCCCAAATACAGCACGTCAAAGTCACAGAGAATTCCTGAAGAGCTGACCGAGGAGGCAGCCCCTCATGCCTGCAAACAGCTGCTCTGCTGGGCACAGCACACGGGAAGGGCAGTGAAAGAAGAGTTTGTTCTTTCCTACACCAAGGCAGGACAGGGTAAATGCCACCAGGAGGGACCTGCCAAGCACCAGAGGGGTGACCAGGGCAATGCTCCTCTGAGGGGGGTGAGGCCCTGGCACAGGTTCCCACAGAAGCTGTGGGTCCCCACCCCTGGAAGTGTCCAGGGCCAGGTTGGATGGGGCTTGGGGCACCCTGGGATAGTGGAAGGTGTCCCTGCCCATGGCAGGGGGTGGAACTGAATTAGTTTTAAGGTTTCTCCCAACCTTTCTAATACCAACCATACCATTACCCTGAAATGCAGGGAAACCACCTGTGCTTGCAATTCATTATAGCTGAGCCTGTACTGAGTCATGTACAAGGAAAAAACCAACTCAACACATTAGTCACAAGAGATCAAAATCACTTCCTTGCATTATGACTTGGTAAGCATTAATCTGCAAATCTTCTGCAAGAATGAGGTAATTATTATCCCAAATTTAAAAATACTCTTTATCAGATCACTTTCAAAAACATAGAATTAAAACAATCTCAACTTCAGTCCTTAGCAAGCAAACACAAGCCAAGGTCTTAACAACAAACACAGACAATGACAAAACAATAACTTCACTTCCCAGAACCTGTTCCCATTTTCTGCTGGGTTTTAGTTCAATCATGTCCAATCACATGGGACAGACTCTTCCAGCAGACTTCCCTCTCTTTGGCCCTTCCCAACAAGATCACCTCTCTGTGGTCCTCTCAGTGCCACATCTGAGCTCAAACCTGTCCCTCAGCTTTCATGGCTGTACCCACAGAAAGAGCCATGGACCAGCTCAATCAATACTCCAGCAGGGATACAAATAAAGTGAGGAACCCAAATACAGGTGACAGCTCTCCCAGAGTCCCACAAATCAAAATCACAGCCAGTGAAGAGGTGACAGCAGCTGAGACCTGCTCAGCCCACGCCTGGAGTGCCACAGGCAGTTGTTTATCAGCAGAATGGGTCCTCTGGAGCAAAGCTGAGGCTTTACAAGAACAGGTGAATCTGTGGAGACCAACACATTTTCTTAACCACATAATATTTGAAAGACTTGTTTCATCCCAAATTCAGAGGCTGAGGAAAAAGAGAAGTTAAGGACAGGACAGCAAATTATCAAAAGCACAAATGACACAATGCAACACCCCTAGGAGGGGCAGGAATACAAAACAAACACTTTAAAGGAGATGAATAAGAAGAACATTCAGCTGGAAAAAAATGGGGTGACATGCTCTGAGGAGAGAGTAATGGGTGCAAAAGGATAACAAGGATAACACATCCTCTCAGGATGGAGCACTTTCTCACAGATGACCTCCCTTCATCTGGCCACCAGCATTTCTGTAAAAGCTACAAATGCATCTGATCTCTCCTCAAAACTTAAGCAGGTGCCCAGGTCGATGACTCAAACGTGAGTCACAAAAAGGATTTTACACACACAAACTCAGAGCTGCACAAACCTTTGTAGAAGTACTTGTAATGGAGGAATAGCCTTTCAAGCACCCTAAATCTTGAGTGGTCCTCAAAAATGTTCCAACAATTGGAGTCGATGTATATTGAACACGGACACTTTCATCTTCTCCAGCCAAGTGTAGTGTTCCCTCTACAATAAATGCAATTTATTTTTACATTAAAACCACTTTAATAACTTGCACCCATAATCATTACAATCACAGATCAGGATCGCTGTACTTCATGGTAGAAGACCCAAATGCCTTGCAGTTAATTTTGTATTTTTATTCTCCAGCAGGCTTTTCCTTCAGGCCCACAGAAACACTTCAGTAGTCCCCCGAATGTGAAAATGATGTTTACACCACCCTGCTAATGAGAGCACTTCCATTACAATATCACTGCTGAGTAACTTTCTCCTGGCTTGGGCACATACTCCTACCATGAGCTAATTCACTCTGGAATATTAATGCCATGACTCAGTGGGATGTTGAGTCACCAGTGATGCAAGACCTGTTCCCACAGCCCAGCTCATTATAACAGCAGCAGGAGCAAACAAACTCATCCTGAGCTGCCCTAAAAGGAGCAGGGACAGATGTGGCTCTTTAGGGACATCCCTCCCAGATGAGCCCCTGTGCTCTGGCAGTGCCACAGGAACCAAAGGGAGACAGGACCTGGGGTCCCTGGCTGCTCTGCACAGGGCAAGGAAAGGACAGGTTTATTTGTAGAATGGTTTGTAAGGAAAGCCACCCCATTTCCAGTTATCCCCATTACTGCCCCCACATTGCAGGTGGTGCCTTTCTGCCCTCTGCCTTCCATCTCAGGGTTGCAGGGCAGTTGTGGTGGATAAGAATCTAATGCCTCCTGCCCAGACAGGATTCCAGGTGTCCCCATCTCACTGGGAAGTCACCCACGTGCAGAGTGCAGCCCAGAAGGAACATCACCACAGCTGAGAGAAGGAGATGACTCAAACCCTGGCAGAGACCCAGCTCCTTCCTCCAGGAACCAGCAGATACAGGAAGAGCCTCAGCCAGCCTCGTCACACAATCTGGACCTTCCTTCCCTTTCCCCTTGGTAGCTCTTGGGAAGACTGACAGCCCTCTGAAAAACGAGGTTCACTCCTGGTAAAATTTTAAAGGTTTAATAAGGGGTTTAATAAAAGGACAATAGGAGACAGAAATAAAGCAGAGTTATTATGGCTGGGTGCCTGTCAGGCACACCTTAGCTACCAAACCTCTTCTGTTAAATGCCCAAGTCTCATACATATTCATAGATTTCTATGCATCATCCAAATATTCCTTTTTTGGTGTTCTTTCGAGTTTCAAGCCTCCCCCATCCTGTCACTATTTCCTTCTTGCAGGTCTGTTTAAAATTTGACAATCCAATGTGGTCCAGTTCTGCTGACCAAATCCTCTGGTTATCCTGTGCTCCACTTCCTGATCAATAGATTCTTCCTTCCAGTGTCCGAGGCCTGTCATTGTTATCTTCATCCAGGCAATTCAGGATTGTGGGGAACTTCCTTGCTTATCTTTGCTATTCTCTGAGTTAGTTACATGAACAAAAAGGAGCATTCTACATCTCATGCTATAATCCTAAGAAATCACACTGCTGTTTCTAAGAAACTATATCCATGCAACTAAGTTTTCTAACATTACACATGTGACATTCATTTTAATGTTTGCATAAAGCCAATAATACAATATGCACTTAGAACAGCCTGTTTGGCTCACTGCAGCCTCAGCCTTTGTCTCAAATTCTTGTCCTTTATTCACGGTGAGAGCTGCAGAGAGAGCATCCGAGCCTGCTCCTCCTTCCCCTTGGGGTGAGCAGTGCTGCTCTGGGGATTCCTCCGCTGCGGGAAACTCCAAGTACCCAAAAGGCTCCTGCCAGCCCCAGTGAACAGCCAAGGACTTTGCCAGGGAGGAGAAACCCAAGTAGCCCTCACCTTTCTAGGGAAAGGGAAATGTGAACCTGTGAAGTTTATTCACTGAGCAGATTGGATTTCTTCTTGCTGGCAAGGTCACCACTCCTTTTTTCACGAGATTTTATTTATTGCTGCAACTTTCCTACTGAATCTCACAATTTAAAGTCCTGTTTAAGTTCCCCGGTGACTCTGCCCCGGCTCAGCTGCCAGACAAAGCAGCCACCCCTCAAGCAATGCCCCCAAAATAGAAATCATCACCATATGAAGCCAGAGCCAGAGCTTCTGGGGGGCTGCAGATATTGGAACAGCTATGTCAGGACTGAGGCACGAATCACCACCCCAGAGTGACCCTTTTCCCAGGGAATTGCAAGTCCCACCATTCCTCAGGGATGCTTGGCTGCTTCCCAGCCGCGTATTTGCAGCCTGACGCTTTTGCAATGCAGAGCTCCCTACTTTCCCCAATTAGGTGTTAAACTCTCCTCTCTCAGCTCACGGATAAAGCCTGAAGGTTCCAACTCGACCTGGAGCTTTTGCAAAGGCAGTTTACAGGAGCTGAATCCTTTTCAATAAGGCTCGTGGAAGGATTAACGGAGCTGGAGGCTGAGCACAGACCTCACACATCTCACTCGGCGCCTGGTTCACAACTTCAGCCTCTTGCATTCTCTGCAGTCAGAAAAATCTTCATAAAAAAGGAAAAGTAAGTGTAGCAATACGAAGAGTGCACACAACCAGAATGCAGAACTAATCCACTAGGATTTAGTTATGGATTACTTTGCCATTGTCTACTCACTGTCTAACAACAGTTAAGAAATTTTTGTCAATCAAATTAAACCTATTTTTGCAGACAGAAACATTAACATTGTTGCATGGGAAACACTAAATTTGAGGCTTTATTTCACCCCTGCACAGAGCCACATAAATTGCCCTCCACTGCAAGAGAAAGAACAGTCCCTCCTGAACAAGTGTTTCCCATATTAAAAAAAAATTTTAAAAATCAGCTTTAAAATTTCCCCTCACTCCTGGATGCTGGATTAATTAATAGAAGGGACTGAAAGAGAGGAAGGGTTAGAGTAACAGAGCACCACTGAGACCAGGAGCACTGAAACTGAGGCAGAGCAGGGTAGGGCTGCTGGATGGAGTAAACCAAAATCAGCAGAGGCATTAATCCAATCTTTCATCTTCATCCCTGTCTGTTTAAGAATATCACAGAATCACAAAAGGGTTTGGATTAGAAGGGACCTTTAAGGTCATCCAGTCCCACCCCAGCCATGGGCAGGGACACCTTCCAGTGTCTCAGGCTGCTCCAAGCCCCATCCAACCTGGCCTTGGACACTTCCAGGGATCCAGGAGCACCCACAGCTTCTCTGGGCACCCTGTGCCAGAGCCTCCCCTCCCTCACAGGGGAGAATTTTTTCCTAACATCCCATTTATGGATAAAGATTGTTGTCACAGCATCCAGAGCTGCCGTTGAGGTCAGTTCCAATCCACCAAGAGTTGCCTGCCTGTGACTGAAGCTGTATTCACACAGAAATTCAGAGAGAGACTTCAGAGCACCAGGTTCAGATTCTGGCTGCTTGGAGCTGGGAGCTGTGATCCAACAAAAACTGTGGCACCCAAACCTCCTGCCTGAAGCACATCCAAGCCCATCCCCCAGCAGTTGGATGTGCAGGAGGCAGGGACAGCCCTCAAATCCCCCACCTCAGAACCAGCTGTCCCTGAAGGGTCCTACCCAGCTCAGTGGGCAGCAGCAGCCACTGCAAAGCACTAAAAAATACCAAAATAAAGTAAATCCTCCTAAAACTAAGGGAGCAATTTTGATCCCTCCTTAGAATCCTTTGCTAGTCAAAGTCACAGAGCCTTGGCCCACAGTGCAGCACCCGAGGGTGGCTGTGACACAAACAGCCCCATGGGGCCTTTTCCTTTACCCCACAAACATTTACCCAGGTGAGATGAAGTACCACAGCCTGTTCCCTGGGGGTGCAAGGCTGGGGGATGGTTCTAGGCTGGCAGCACAGCAGCTTTGCCTCTTGCTGCTCACAAGCATTAAAAAAAGCAGCCTGGTTTGCATTTCTTGAGGTTGCTGACAACTAGTGCATGACTACGTAGAAATAGGGAAATTAATATCTCGGTGTCTTCAGTCTGCTGCTTCAAATTCAGCATCTTCCAAAGTGAAACTGGCTATAACATGCTGGAAAGGCTTTTTTAAACAGAGACAGGTCTACCAAAGAGAGGAAAAAAAAATAAATTAGTATAAATCCTGACCTTGGAAGGGGTGGCAGAGATAAATAAAGAATTGATTATACCACAGTCCTGTAACAGGTCCACCACTATAAAGGATGATTTTTTCACTGCTGCTGCCTCTCATAGTTCAGAAATATCTAATAGCAGCATTGAGATGCTGGGCAGGTTTACACTGGAAGGAATGAGGAAATTATAGCTGCTCAAGCAAGTATCACTGCTGGGCATGTGCTGATAACACAGAAAAGCCTGGGGGAAAAAAAACAAACAAAAAACCCCAGCCCACCAAACAAACCCCAAAGCCCCCCAGCCCCACATTCCTCTCCCTACCACACTCCTCTGCCCTGCTGGATTAAGGCTTTCCAGTTTAGGAAGGGAATCACTCAGTCAAATGTGCCAAGATTTCAGAGCCAGAGATGAGCTCCAGATGAGGAGAGATCTCCAAACTCTTTTGGAGCTGTGAGAAAGGAGCAATCACAGCCATTCTCCCTGGATGTTACACCCAGTGCCAGGACTGGGTCTGGCTCTGGGCGCTGCTGATCCTCTTGGGATGGCAATTCCAGGGCAGGGAAGTGATCTGGGATGTGACACAGGGCAGAGGGTACTGACCCCAGGGCTGCTCTCTTTTGCAGCCCCGTGGTTCCTCCCAGCCAGGAGCACTACCTGATCCAAAACAGTCCCGTGATCTGCAGCAAGAAAATGCAGCAACTTGTCCAGAAGTTACTCACAGAGTGAAGCATCCCAGCCCAGCTCCTGCCTGCAGAGATATCACAGCCCCTGCTCAGCCCAGTGCTGGCCCTTGGAAGCTGCTGGTGAGCCAGGACACAGCACCTGACACACCTGCAAGGACCTGGCAGACACCTCTGGCCAAGACAAAGCTCCCTTAGTGGGCACAGAGCCCATCCCCACCCAGCAGCTCTGCTGGGGCACTGCTGCAGTGGGAGCACCAAGCCACACAACTGCTGCTGGAAACCCATCAACCTCAGCCATGGGCACAGCTCCCACTCAGACCCCACAGCCTCCTCTGGGCACTGCCCTGGGAGGCAGGAATGTCCCAGGAACCCTTAAACTGTCACCTATTCACACATTTAGCAACTAACACACTCTCTCTGTTCATATTTTTCCATATCTTGCCTTGGTCTCCATGCAGTGTGCATCAGCAGCTCCCAGCCCTCCTTCCAGTCTCTGCTCCACAGGCAGGATAAACCCAGGAAAGCTTCCCTAATCCCCTCAAGGGAGATGGCCACGCTTCACCCTCCCTCCACCTGCTCAGATTGCAGATTCTCACCCTAAATAGTCAGCTCTTATTCCCAAAATCATTTAAGACACAGCTGCAGCTAAATCCCCAGCATAATATTCAAAAATCTTTATCTTTTCTAAGTAAAAGAGACTTCCCCTCTTCAAGAGCTTTCCCAGAAGAGGCAGAACAGGGAATACCTCCAGGTCCTTCACCCTGAGAAGGTTGCAGGGAGCCAGTTCAGGGTTCAGAGATTTCCATTTCCATTCTGATTCTGCAGTCAGGAGAGACAAGGGCTGGCTTTGCAGTAATCCTCCTCTCCTGTCTGTGCATCCAAATGAATTGTGAAATTGGAAAGGAGGGACTTGGAGCATCCTCACCTGTGCCTGGCTCCTGACCCAGCCTTGCAACCACCTCAGCAGCAGGAAGAGCTGCCCCACCTGATGCTCAACCTCTCCCCAGCTACTCCGTGCTCTGCCAGCCCAAGTGTCATAATAAACTGGGGGGGAAAAGAGAAAAAAATAAACTAAGGCAAAGCCCACCCTCCTCTTCCCCTTCCCTGGCCATTCCCATTAGAGCAATAAACCCAAATCCCAGCAGCTGGTACCAAAGCTGACAGGTCTGTGAGGGACCTGTGAGGAAAGAGCAGTGCCCTTGCAATGCAGTGTGGCCTTTTTGAAGAGGACAAATGTGCCCCATGAGAAACCCCATGAGGTGCTGCTGTCAGACTGCTCCAAGTTAACAACGGCTCTGTTTTCAAAGAGTGTTCACAGACATGATAAAATTGGACTTCTGGGCTGCTTTCTGTGAGGCAGAGGATGCACATCACTTGATGCCTTAAATGGGTACTTAGAGAGCAGACAGGAATAAAGGAATCAAGGAGGGATTGATTGGAAAGGCCTTCAGAGGTACACTCTGGGCTCCAGAGGCTCCTGCCTCAGTGCATCCCAACATGGACAAGGACAGCTCCCGAGTTCTTCCCACTTGGATCTCAGCATCAATTGCCCAAGCAGAAGCCAGGCAAGGATGGAATTTGCCCAAGCTTGCCCCCCTCTTGCCAAGATTGTGGTTTGCAGTTGTTGTTGGGCCTAGGAGGGTCTGGGTGTCCTTGGAGAGCTGGAGAGGCTTTGTTGTGTGTGTGTGAGCATGAGAGAACAGCACTGAACGAGCTCCAGGGAACTGCAGAGTGACACTGGGCAGGGCAGGAGTGGGAAAAATATAAAAGTTAAAACCTAAGGCATCACACTGAGTGGAATTCACTGACTGCCCCAGCCACCTGCACTGACACCTGGGAAAAGCCTTTGGGAAGCTCCTGCCAGCAGCTGGCCCAGCCTGCAGGATCACAGCCCCTCAGCTCTGCCTTCCCAGCTCCTGGGCAAGCAGGCCAACACCTCCAGAAGGAACAGTAAAACTGCTTCACCATCAGAGTGTGAGAACAGATAAAAGTCCTGGCTGCCCAAAGCAGTTGAATTTTCCAAAACGTGGACACACAAGATCTGGGGGAGTTGAGCAACCCAGAAACTTTTGTCAGACAACAATTCTTCATAAATTTCTCTGAGCAACAGCAAAATCCAACAGTTATTTCCTTAAAGCAGAAAATTGTAGTGGGAGAATTTTTAAGTCCCACTTTTTTCCTTCTTTCTCTGTTAATGGGAGCCTGGAGACCACAAACTTTTGTCATCTCTCCACACTCCCTTGGACATGGGTAAGTGCAGAGATGTTTTCCTTACAGAAGCCAAACAAAACCTCACTTGGTCATGGTCTCATCTCTGCTTCAAAGAGAAAAGCAGCTAGACTGAGCCCAGCCCAATGCAGCAGAGTGGGCAGAGAGCCCATCCAGCTGCCAGAAAAAAATCACCCAGCAGACACATGGAGTGAGCCAGAGACTCAGAGCACCTGCATTTGGGGAGCTGCTCCCAGAAGGGATGTCGGAGTCCAGGGAAACCTGAAAGCTTCTCCTGCTCCTCTGGTGGTTTCTTTATATCCCCAGAGCTCCTCAGAAGTGGCCTAGCCAGCGACCTAGGCTTTTGGAGAAGCTCCCTCCACTTTTGGGAGAACCTGAATGCACCAGAGAGGTGAAGAGATTTTTGTTTAGTGAACCACAGAGAGTTTAGTTGTACTTTTATGATCTTGCTCTATGTATTACATAGGGACAAGATGGAGATTTTTGGGTGTGGTTTTTCCTTCTTTTTTCTTCTCCTCTCTCCTCTTTCTTTTCCTCTCTTCTCTGACACCAGTTCCTGTGGTGTGTTGGTTGGTGGAAAAAAGTTAGCATTGAAAAGACATATCAATAAGGTGAGGGTTTACTGGTGTTGAAAAGAAAATAAGATATGTATTGTTTCTTGAATGGTTGTTAGTTAGATATAAAAGTAGCTGCTGATCTGCAGCCATTGCCTTTCTGCCCTGGTGTCCTCAGGGGATGCTGCCTCTGCCTCCGAGGTTTTGATAAGAAAAATAAACAACTCTGAAACAGCAAAAGAAGATCTCTTGCTGCATTTTTTCCAACATGATGAACAGAAGGAAGAAAAGCCCCAGAGCAGAGGACAGGGCTTGGAGCCCCCAGCTCCAACCCCAGCAGGGGCCCAGACCTTCGACAAAGGGAGGTCCCCACTGTGCCAGTTTTCTTTACTGGGAGGTGATGCCTCCTGTACACATAGAGAAGTGGGAAGAGAGGATTCCTGATGGGAGCAGAGAGCATGCCTGCACACATGAATTCCAAAGCAGGGGACTGGATTGCTGTCAGCACTGCCTCACACAGGCTCTGACCACAGACCACAGGGATTTTCCAGCATTTCAGGTACCATTGATCAGCCAGGCTCCAGGTGCAGGGGAAAGAGGAAAGCTGTGCTGGACAGCATTTGTATTTGTCTCTCTGCACATAAAAATATGATTAGGGTATTAAATAAACCAATTTGTTTTTATAGGATATTTCCCTGGTTAGAGCTAATGCTGAGAAAACCACTAGCCTGGCCAACAGAATTCCCACTGGGAAGCACGAGGCAGAAGCCAGTGCTGGGTGAAATTAAAGCTGCACAGGATAAAAGGAAGAATATTAATTTTCTTGTAGATACTGATTTTTTTTTTTTAGATTAGAGAAATGCTTGCACATACTCATCAGTTAAAATCAAGCAGAAAAGAGAGTAGAAAACTTTTATGAGGAAAGTCATCACTTAGTGCCAAAAAGGAATTTCAACCAGGAGTTAAGACATTTAAAATTACTTTCAATTCCAAACAAGAATGGAAAGTAGGAATACTGAGGCCTCTTGTGAACTGGAAAATGAGACATTAGGGAGCCCTGGATGAGAAAGGTTGAAATTGAGTATTTCTTTTCAATAGAATCACAGTATTTTGCTAAATACTAACACCCTTAGTCTTCAGGTGAAGCAACAGGAAAAAAAAACCTTTAAAAAGTTCTTGTCTCAATTAATATTTACCATGGAAAATATCAGTGGAAGCACATTCTTAAATTACAGAAGTGTCTTTTCTCTAACATTACTCATCTGTGTTTTGAAGAGGCTTTGGGGAAGGCTGGGATTTTGGAGGAGGTGTATGAATTACTGATTAACGCTGCAGGAGAGCTCCAGGCTGTGAAATCTCAGGGCTGCAAAGCAGCATCTCAACAGGGCACTTGTGTCATCTCTACATCATCTGTAGGTAGGAATTACAGCAGGGAGATGAGATGTATGGTCTGTGTTGCCTTTCCTGGTCTTCAAATTAAAACTAAAGCATGATTTATGGGGAGAAGGGGTTTTTACCTTAGGTGAAGCACTTGGTCCAGGTGGAATGCCCTGAAAATGCATGCACACCTCACACCAAAATACACACAATTATAGGCCTTGCAAAATTAACATATTTATCAAAGATCCCCCAGTGAGAGGCTGGAGTGAAGCCCTCGTTGTGAGGAACCTTCCCCCTGGCTGGGCCTGGCTGAGGTTCCCAAATGTGTTCTGGAGAGGCCCTTGGTGTCTGGGGCTCCCAGGATGTTTGCTCTCCTGGTTTAACGGTGCCGTGGGGCTGAGCTGAGTTCTCAGCCTTGGGGAGGTACAAGTGTGGGAGCTAAAAGCACTGAGAACACATCAAACTATAAAAGAGTGTGTGAGAGGGGTATAAAAGAAAAAGCAAAAAACCATCCTGGCATCAACTGCTCTGCTGAAGGGATTTCTGTGTGACCACAGGGAGGATTTCAGGCTGAGGGAACACAGGCAGCACAGGTAGCTGTGAGTTGCCAAGTCAATATCAGTGGGACAAGGGCTTGTCTTTCTCAAGCCAAAGCCTTATTAGCTACACTTTTAGCTCATTATTTTTAAGCTTCTTTTTTTTTTTTTAGTCTATTTTAGTGGAAAGAGGAGATAGAAAAAAGATATACCTGAGTCCAGGCTGCTGCCAAACAGAAGTTGTACAACATGCTGACAGCCAAGTGTCCATATATTTCCCTCATGGACAGTGAGTTACTTCTCATCTATAAATAATGCAAGAGAACTGTCTGCAAAGAATTAGCCTGTGGTTATTCTGTTATTCAGTGCACACAGGGCTGAGGCCTGGGTTCATTAACCTGAGCAATGGCAGAAGAGGATGTGGGATGTCAGCACAGCTGTCACTGTCACGGTGTGGCCAAAGGAGAAGTGGCAGGAGGATTTGGGCAAATCATGCTTCCCACAGCTGGGAGCTTGGGCTGGTAATGCCAGAGTGGAGCAACACCGAGCTGTGAGCTGAAGGGACAGGCCAGCTCCTCATTTATGGTGCACAAGCTGTTATTGCCAGGGTATCACATTGTTCAGCCTGTCTGTTTTTCCCTCCATGTGCCCATCCCAGCAGCACAGCACCATGTTCTGAGCAACTCCAGGGCAGGGCTGGGACATGTCCACTTCATTGCTGTTTCATCACAGAGCATCACACCCCATAGCTCCTCACCCCAAAGGGCTTCCCCAAGGACTGTCTCCCATCCAGCTGGATGCTGTCAAACAGGAGAGAAGGGGAAGGTTGGCCACCCTTGATGCCTTAAATGGCTCCCTAGAAACAGAGCCCAGGCAGGAATAAAGGAATAAAGGAGGCATTGATTGGAAAGGCCTTCAGAGGTACACTCTGGGCTCCAGAGGCTCCTGCCTCAGTGCATCCCAACATGGACAAGGACAGCTCCTGAGTTCTTGCCACTTGGATCTCAGCATCAATTCCCCAAGCAGAAGCCAGGCAAGGATGGAATTTGCCCAAGCTTGCCCCCCTCTTGCCAAGATTGAGGTTTGCAGTTGTTGGGCCCAGGAGGGTCTGGGTGTCCTTGGAGAGCTGGAGAGGCTTTGTTGTGTGTGTGTGAGCATGAGAGAATAGCACTGAACGAGCTCCAGGGAACTGCAGAGTGACACTGGGCAGGGCAGGGCTGGAAAATATAGAAGTTAAAACCTAAGGCATCACCCTGGTGGGGCACTGGATGCTCTTAGGTCTGAGCAAACAGCTCCCCAAGCTCCCTCAGCTTAAACACACCAATTTGCATTAATGTGCCCCACATGGACTTATTTTCCAGACTCATGTGTGCAAAATTGACAGAAAATGCCTCTAGGGATGTGTAAAAGCCCTGAAACACTCAGATTCATGACAAGGTCTATGATCAGAGGGAGCTGTGAAGGCAGCCAGGAAGAGCCTGGGCACCAGCCCTTGCATGGAGGAATTTGTTCTGTACCACAGAAAGATGATTTTTATTATTTTTTTCTTCCTGTTCATTGTTCCTTTTCTTTCTAAATCCCTCCAGAAAACACCAAAGGTTATGTATGAAGGGCTGCAGATGACAAAGAATGCTCTCTGGTGCATTTAGCAGCTCCTTTATCCCTTCTGAAAGGACCTGGGGTCAGCAGTCCAAACTTGATACCTTCAAATGGTTTTTTAAAAGCAGAATTTCCAGTCCGAGTATTCTTAACTCAGTGTTAGCACCACATGCCTTAAAACATAGATTTCCTTTTATACCGTGAGTTAAAGGCCAGAAAATCGATGAAATAAAATAAATACACCTGAGTATGATCTCTCCTGCTGTTTGAGCTTATTTCAAGGATGCGAGAACTGTATTCAACCAAGAGCTATGAAGAAGGCCAGGGATGAAGCAGCTTTAACTGTGGAGTGTTGCTTCTTCCTTCAAGTTCTGTGTAGGAAATAACTAGAAAGTGGTGAATGTGATGCCAGTTTTCCAAAGAAGGTTTCAGTGATGAGTAGAGGGACTGTGGAGGAGCAAGAGTGGTGAATTAGGAGAAACTGGAGTAAAGAGAGCGAACAGGCACTTGAATAAACAGAGTGCGGAAAAGGCAGCTCAGGTTCTCAGAAGAGAAGCTCTGCCTCGGGAACAGATTGAAGCTCTCTCAAGGAGCTCTTGAGGGTATAGAAATAGAATTCCAGCAGTTTGTTTGGATTGTCAGAAAGCTGTCAGCAAGGTCCTCCAAGAGCTAATCTTCCACTAGCCAAGAGCAGAGGTCATCAGAGAAATAAATAACTGGTTAAAAGTTAGGAAACAAAGTGTGGGGGTAAATGGCCAATTTTCAGAGGAAATAATCACCTGTGGTGTCCAACCATCCAGTACCTTCCTAAGTGAGCAGGGGAAAAAGGAATGAAGGCAAAAAGGACAAAGTTTGCTGATGATGCACAGAGATTCTGGAGAGTGAAGATAAAGTCCACCTGAAACATTAAACTTGTTTGTTTCTTGGTCCTGATAATATCTGAGTCTCCCAGCTAGGGCTGCACTCCCAGCAGCAAATGCTCCTTTGTGCTCCCACAGACCATGAGAACCCCGTGCAATGTAATTAATGTGCTGACAAGGGCCATGAGAACCCCGTGCAATGTAATTAATGTGCTGACAAGGGCCATGAGAACCCCGTGCTGCTGTGATCCATGTCAGGCCAGGGAACAGCCGAGTGGGTCCCTGCACTGTGCCCTGGGCACGGCCCTGGGGCTGCCAAGGCACAGCCACAGCAGGAGCAGCTCGTGAGAAGGTCTGGCAATGAAAGTTTGAAGGGAAAATGCTTCAGACTGCTGGGCAGAGGTGGCACAGGTAGCAAAAGGCAAAAATCTGCCCTGCCCTTCCCTTCTGCCCCAGCAGAGTGCTGCCAGCTGCTGTTGCTTTCTGTGCACAGCCGAGGGATTTCTCGTCGCTGTGCTGCGAGGAGGAGGCACAGCCAGATGTCACACTGGCACAGAGTCCTGGACCATCACTTGGATAATGTCCCAAGGGGACAGGAACTCAGCCAAGGTCAGCACAGGTCACCCAGAGCCTCTCTGCAAAAAGTTGTGGGATATCTAATTGCAGTCGTCGCCGAACTGAGTCACGCACTGCTAATGCAGCCTGGCAAAAGAAGCTTCAAGCCACTCAAATCCTTGAGTGTTTTGCTTGCACTTAGCACTGGAGGTGTTTACAGGCTCACAACAACCATCCTCCCGTGGAGAAGGTGCCCAGCCTCTCTCATTTGCATTGGACACAGCCGACTTGCAAAGTGGGAAGTGCTTCAAGGCACCCTGCCAGCTCCTGAGCCTGCCCGTGTTTCTCACCTTCGGTGCCCCAGCCTGGAGAACCATCTTATTCCAAAGAGCCTGCTGAAGGCACTGCTGGCTTTCAGCCCTGCTAAAAGCAGTGCTGGCAACACGGGAATAGCCAGGGTGTGGGCTAGCAAGGAATTGGGGTAGGGATTCCCACAGGGATGAGACAGGCTCCCCTCTGCCAGGGGCTCAGGAGGGGACCAGACCTGTCGCTATAGGACACGAAATGAACAACATGCACACAGCCAGTTTCTCAAGCAGAAAAAGGCACAGTTTAATTTTTGCTTTGGTATATATAGATTCCTGACAATAATTATGGCTTGGAGGATGAGGTTGCCTCCTCTCCAACTACACTGGTCAAATTAGAAGTCCATCAATTGTCTCCTGCTCAGGAGAAGAATGAAAACAAAAGGAACAGTTAGAGAAACATCGATTTATTTACAGGAAACGCGTGAGAGACTCTATTACAGAAATGCAAACATTCAGAAGGCTGAAAAATCAGGGTGACACAGACCAGCCTGAAGCACCCAGAAGATGTGTGGGAAGCCTCCCTGCAGCTCTGAGCACACTCTTCAGAGGTAACATTCCCTCCCTGCTCACACGTGGAGCAGCCTGCACGGTGCAGTCAGGGCACATGAAATGATGCACTGAGTTTCACTTGAATCTCTTCATGTGCACAGCCCTGGGGTGCTGCAGCATGAGACAGAATGCAGACCAGGAGGATTACACAGCAGAAAGCCAGTACAGCTGGAACAGCCAATTCCAGAGACAGCAGCTCAGTCCCAGGGTCAAAAGCTGCGTCCCACAGCACCCTGAAGGGAATCGAGAGGTGACGTGCTCAGGGTCTGGAGACACAGAAGAGAATTTCATACTGCTGATTTCTGCACTGATTGGGGTTTTTTTTTATCCTTTGGGGTGTTTTTTAATTGATACAGGTGTTTGTACATTTTGACACAGTCTGGAAAACAAGGGATGCTTTTCCCTTTGTCTCACCAACACAACACCCCTTTCAAAACCCAAACCCCTCCCCATCTTCAGCCATGTGCAGCACCCAAAAGCCATGGAAAACTGCAAAGGCAGGTCCCAGCCCACTGGGAACAGTCTCTTTTAAATTTAAAGACCTCCAAATGTGCAGGACTGGTACAATAAAAATGTACCACCAGGGTATTTTGGGCTGCAGCTCCATGGTGACTTTTGTGCAACATCTTCGTGGTGATTTTTTGTGGCTGCTGCCACAAGTTTTTCTGTGCCACGGCTGGGAAATCAGCAGAGAGAATAAAATATTTGCAGTGAGTCCAACCCAGGCAAGGTGCCATGTCCACATCAGAGTGAGGTGAGAGGAGCTTTGAATGGTACCAAGTGCTTGAGGAAGAAGAGGAAAATGATCTCAAGGTGCCAAGAAGGCACTGTCAGAGCAGCTCAGCACGGATGAGAGCAGGAAGGGAGGCAGGGTGGGAGCAGCACAGCTGAGGCAGGTCAGGCATTTCCCTCAGTGTGATGCTTTAGGATTTAACTCTTACAATTTCTCAAATCCTGCCCTGCCCAGTGTCACTCTGCAGTTCCCTGGAGCTCGTTCAGTGCTGTTCTCTCATGCTCACACACACACAACAAAGCCTCTCCAGCTCTCCAAGGACACCCAGACCCTCCTAGGCCCAACAACAACTGCAAACCACAATCTTGGCAAGAGGGGGGCAAGCTTGGGCAAATTCCATCCTTGCCTGGCTTCTGCTTGGGGAATTGATGCTGAGATCCAAGTGGGAAGAACTCGGGAGCTGTCCTTGTCCATGTTGGGATGCACTGAGGCAGGAGCCTCTGGAGCCCAGAGTGTACCTCTGAAGGCCTTTCCAATCAACCCCTCCTTGATTCCTTTATTCCTGTCTGCTCTCTGTTTCTAGGGAGCCATTTAAGGCATCACCACCACAGTGATGCAAACTCAAGTTAAACTGAGTTACCCCAGACCAGTCAGTCTGAGAAGGGGAGAAGAGCTTTGCTTGGGCTGCAAATGAAGTTTCATGGGCTTGTCTGCACCCTCATCTCACACCAGTGCTGGGGTGAGCCCCCAGCAAGCCCAAGCCCACCCTCAGTCCCCCCCTCTGCTGTGAGCAGCCCCTTCCCATCCAGTGGGGCAGCACCTGGAAACAAAAAAGCCTCCATCAAGTAAAGAGTTACTTTGGGCCAAACCAAGGCGAGGAAAAGCATTTTGAGACAATCAAACATGCTTTCCAACTGTGGAACCAGCCACTTGCTCACTCTTCCCACTGCTGTGGACCAGGGAATTAAGCCACTTTTTCTACATTAGAGCCATTTCCAGGGGAATTTCTCTCTGAGATAAAATGCCAGCAGCCACATCCCTCTCAGGGAGGGTTTTCAAAATGCAGGAGCAAACAATGGTGGGAAGGGACAGTGGGCAGGGGAGTGCTGCACCCTGGGAGAAGGGAAATGAAAGAAGAAACCACAAGAGAGTGTGGGCACAGGTGAAGTACCACATCCACTGCTCACTTCAGCCAACATTCTCCAGCCTGTTCCTACATCAAAAGTGCCAACAGAGGAACAAACACTGCCCAGGCACCTCCCCTGTGCCCTGCAGGGTCCTTTGATGCTGCCCAGACCTTGTGCTGGTGACACAGATGTCCCTGCAGAGAGGAACCATCTGACTGGCACAGGTGAGGCATCTGCTCCCTGTTCTTCATCCCAGGAAGCAACCCATGGAGGGCAAAATGGGTTTAAAATTTTTTAAAACCAATATTTAAAAACTGGCATATATACTTTTGAGTATTTTAACTAGCACCTGTCATTTTTGGCTATGCTTTAGACTCAAAGTCTTTTTTTTTCAAGGCCCCTGCACAGAGCTGTTCCCACCTGCCTCGGCAGGGAGCTCACAGCAGAGCATAGAGCACAGGAGGTTCATGAGCAAATCCCTGAGGAGAGAAACTCAGCTGCTGGATTTTGAGGAGAAGCAAGGGTTTATCTGACCCAAATCACCCAGCCAGTGGGTGAGGCAGCCTGTCCTGCAGCTCTAACCACAGATTGGTAGCCAGTGCCACCACCCCCACTGGATGGCAGGAACACCTCCATCAACTCAACCTTGAGAAGAGATGACTGAGGGGACCTGGGGACCTCATCCCTAGCTGCCAGTGTCTGCAGGGAGGGCTCATAGCAGGGACCAGGCTCTGCTCCAGGAGGCCTAGCAACAGAACAAGAGGAACAGGCAGAAACCTCACCTGGACATGAGGAAGAACTTCCCTGTGCAGTGACTGAGCCCAGAGAGGCTGTGGAGTCTCCCTCACTGGAGAAAGTCCAGAACCTGGACACAGTCCTGGCCCTGTGCTCTGGGATGGCACTGCTGGAGCAGGAAGGTGGCACCAGATGGGCCACGGTGATCCCTTCCAGCCTGACCCATCCCATGGGACTGTGATGGCCCCGCATGCCACAGACTGAGCCATGGGGACAAAGCCCTGGCCAGGGGACAGGATCAGCTGGGGCTGCCCACGGCCCAGGGCATCCCCTCTGTACAGCCCAGCCACGCTGGGATGGCTTCTGGAGGTGGGCATGATGACTTAGGTTTTAACTTTTCTGTTTTCCCAGCCCTGCCCTGCCCAGTGTCACTCTGCAGTTCCCTGGAGCTCGTTCAGTGCTGTTCTCTCATGCTCACACACACACAACAAAGCCTCTCCAGCTCTCCAAGGACACCCAGACCCTCCTAGGCCCAACAACTGCAAACCACAATCTTGGCAAGAGGGGGGCAAGCTTGAGCAAATTCCATCCTTGCCTGGCTTCTGCTTGGGGAATTGATGCTGAGATCCAAGTGGGAAGAACTCGGGAGCTGTCCTTGTCCATGTTGGGATGCACTGAGGCAGGAGCCTCTGGAGCCCAGAGTGTACCTCTGAAGGCCTTTCCAATCAATCCCTCCTTGATTCCTTTATTCCTGTCTGCTCTCTGTTTCTAGGGACCCATTTAAGGCATCAGGCACAGCCCTGACCTGGCTTGGTGCCCCCCAAACTGCCCCTGGCACCACACGCTGGCAGGGGCTGGGTGCTTCTGATGCCCTGAAAGACTCGAGGGGACACAGTACAGAGCAGAGAGAGGCTGCAGCCCCAGAGAGGCTGGAACAGCATCAGGAGGACCCTGGCTCAGTTTTTGATACTGCCACAAGGGGGAAAAAAGGACTTCACTGTCTCCTTTACTGTCGTCTCAGTGAAGTGAAGACAGGCACTAGAAGTCAGCACTGAGCCATCACCACTGGGAATGGAAATTACCCATCAGAGTAAGCAAGGACTTGTATTCTGTGGGAGTGTAATTTACTGCAGAAAAGCAGCTTTTTAAAGGAGAATTTGAATTATCATCTGCTGCTCCAGAGAGCTGACCCACACCAGCCCCAGCTGCCACCATCCCCAGCCTCTCCCAGCTCTACCCCACTGTGTGCAGGATGGCAAATGCCACCACCGAGTCCACAGTGGCATCAACTCAGTGCAGTGACATTTGCTGCTCTTTATGCACTGCCAGACAACGTTTCACACTTCATCTCTTGCCTCTTGACTCCTGTGAGAGGGTTTTGAGGGCTCCAGCAGAAATCTTTGCTGCCAGGCTGAAGGATGTGTGCTGCTCTCCATGCTGAGAAAACACCTGGGATCAAGCAGCAGGAGCTTTAGCTGGGAATTATGGCAGCCTGATTTTTTTTCCTACAAGTCTTCTGGCCCCAGAGAACTTTCCTGAATCTTTCAATTCCCAGCTATGAGGAATCAGGCTGAGAAATACAGAACAGTGTCCCAGGAGGGAACAGGACAGCTGGAGAGGAGGAGAGGCTGAGGACAAAGAACCAAGCTGCAAAGGAATGGTGTGGTCAGCACCAGGCAGATCAGAGCACAGAGGTGCTCAGGATATATGGGATAGAAAATAAGGGCAAAGAGGCTTTTGTCTCTAGTCTAACAACAGCTTCTGTACCATGGAAGGTGTGTTTCAGTTTGTCTGTACTCCCCATGGCTTTTCTAATGATTTGAAGGATTTCCAGGAGAACTCTGCTGTGATTTTTTTGTTGTCGATCTCAAATTATTTGCAATAAAGACAATTCAGTAGCATTTGTCTGTGACCCTTATCCCAGCACTCACAACATATTGCCAAAGAGATGATCAGGTTTTAACTGACAGAGAGGAAAACATGGCATATTATCCAGGCCCAGTCCTGTTCCTGAAGAGGTTCCCCAACAGACATTTGTGAGAGGGAAGCTTTTCTCAGCATATGGAGGGAAGAAATGACCTCTTCTGACTCCCACAGCCTGCCTGCCTTCCCCCTCATTATCACATTCACTGCACCTCTTCCAGGAGCTGAAGAGAAGCTGGGGAGGTCAAAGGATGAAGAAGACCAAATAGCACATCTCAGACCTTGCAAATAAAAGAGTAAATGGGGCTGTGCAGACTGAGAGGGCAATTGTCTCCACAGAATCGTGAAGTACCTGGCAGGACAGCTTGATTTAAAGTTTAATGAGGCAGCTGTGCCACGCTGGCCACACTGAAGGATGCAAAAGGCTGCCAGAAAGACACCAGTGAACGTGAATTAGCAGCACCCAGCTATAAAAGAGCTTTAACCCTGCTCAAACCTCTCCTAAAACCACCTGAGGCTAAGCCAGGCTTATGACAGCACAGCTATCACAGGCAGGACCCACTCTGCCACCACAGACAACAGCACCTGGCTGGGCACACATTTGACTGTGACAAATCCAGAAGCAGACATATTAATCACTGCTGGGAGATATAAAACCACTCACTGCTATGCTCCTGTATACTTGTACAAAGCACAGGCTCATTAGCAAAGATTTCAGCATCCTTTGTCTCTGACCCCTTCCAAAAACCCCAAAGAAGAGCCCTACAGCAGTGGAGAAGAAGTGAGGGAAACTTCTCAGCAGCTCCTGGATGCTTGGTCTTTTCCTGATATCTCAGATCCAGGCCTTGAGCAGTCGTGCAAGAATTTTCAGTGGTGGTGGAAGACCTGAGAGATTGGTCAGGAGGAAAAACAAAAGTGTAATAAAGGAGTTCTAAAGTTTGTACAGAAATGTAATCAGTTTGGGGGAAAGTTACTGAAAACACAAACTCCTGGAGTCCCTGGCACAGCCCTGGGAGTGCTCCTGGCCCCAAGGCTGGCACCAGGAGATCTGCAGAGACTCAGACTGTGAGAAATACACCTCACAATTGAAATTTTGAAAGGGTTATTAACAATCAAGATTATAATGACCATAAGAGACCTCGACTGGTGACCTACCAGACAAAAAGCAAAGGGTGCAGCACTGGGTGCATGACCAAGGACAGGTATGTTGCCTTTCCCTGGTCTTCAAATTAAAACCAAAACATGGTTGATGGGGAAAAGGAGTTTTTACCTCAGTGTTTATTTTAGGATCCTTGGGTGCAGCACTTGGTCCAGGTGGAATGTCCCGAAATGCACACACCACCCCCACACACCAAAATGCACACAATTATAGGCACTGAAAAATTAACATATTTATCAAAGATCCCCCAATGAGAGGCTGGAGTGAAGCCCTCGTTGTGAGGAACCTTCCCCCTGGCTGGGCCTGGCTGAGGTTCCCAAATGTGTTCTGGAGAGGCCCTTGGTGTCTGGGGCTCCCAGGATGTTTGCTCTCCTGGTTTAACGGTGCCGTGGGGCTGAGCTGAGCTCTCAGCCTTGGGGAGGTACAAGTGTGGGGCTAAAAGCACTGAGGATACATAAAACTGTATAAAAGGGTATATAAGAGAAGTATAAAAGAAAAAGATAAAGAATCATCTGGGCCTCAGCCATGGCCAGAGGCGTGCACATAACCGAGAGCTCACCTTTTATACCCGTGGGGGGCCACCCCAGCCCCGCCCCTCTGTGCCAATTGGTTTGTCTGTGCCGAGGGCCTTCTTATTGGCTCGTGTGTTGTCCAATGAAGCCCTTTGCTCCACCCCCTTATGTTAATGAGGCCCTTGTTCCGCTCCCCTCAGGGTGAGGTTACCCCAGGCCTTGTAAAAGGATTTTCAGCCTCCCTGTTGTACCCAACCGCACCTGCGAGGGGCAATCGCTGTGAGAAACAAACTCACGGTTTTAATATGGAAAGGTTCATTAACAAGCAATTAGGGACAAAACACTAATAGCAGCAAGGTAGAGTAGCTCAGTGCTGGGTGCTCTGCCACAGTGAGAAACCGCAGGCGGAGGACCCTGCCAGGCGCAGGGGTGCAATTTTTATAGCCTTAGCCACACCTCCCAGCTGTGTCCTTATCTGTGGATTCCTTCATCCGGCTTCCAAGTGGCCATGGGGAGCTCCTTTATTCTCGTAGCTTCAGTGGTTGTCCTGGTGTTGTCCTGATGGGCTCGTAGTTCCTTCCAATGATCTCTCTTCCATTATCTCTTTATGGTAATTCGATTTAAGTCTCTGCCTCCCTCCCCATGTGTCTCTGGTGTGCCACCCGGTGCAATATAGGTTCCTACTGCTAGTTTCCAACTCTTAACATACCCCCAATCCCAATTAACATACATATTAAATCCCATAATTAGCATAACATATTAGAACCATTAACTCTCCAACTTCTTGATTACAAAAGCCAACCTATCTGTGTTTATTACATCACTAATTAACAGTTATTGTACAATGCCTAGGCCATTCACAAATGAACTAACCTGCAACTTCACATATAACCATGAACAACTTTACATACAACAGTGAATGTCCCTAATTAATAATCCTAAATACAACACTGAACTCATTATCAGCTTTCCTCAAGTACAAAAGCCAATATTCAGATTTCTTGTCTGTGACACAGACCCATCTGCAAATGTTGAGGCTGCCCAAACTGGGGCCAAGTGAGCCCACTCATGCATGTGACACAGGAAAACAAATGCCATCCTGCCTGCTCTGCAGAGCTCAGGGCTGGAGTCAGATCAGCTGTGGAGGTGGAATAACATCCAGTCCTAACATGGTTTGTCTGTCAGGAGCATCCAGCCTAACCCCAGCCTGGAGTCCTCTGGGTGGGGTGGGACAATCAGGGCAGAGGAGAACACCTGAGATAGAAGTTCCCCAAGCTGCCCCTGTACCTGCCCTGCCCAGGAATGAGCTGTGGTCCCTCCCCACTCCCAGCTGTGCAGGGACTTGGTGAGCACTGAGGCAGCTCAGCCTTGCTGCTCCCTGTCCCACCATCACCTCACAAAGTGCCCCCCTCACCCCAACTCAACCCATCCCTGGTGGGCATGGAATGAGCCCATCACACACCTCCCTGGGAAAGCAGGGAGCTCGGCCTCAAAGGGGGCCCAGCCCCTGACCACACCAGTCTGGGGGTGCAGTTTGGCTCCCTGTGCCCCATCACACTCCCATATGGACCCCGAAGCAGTTCCCAGCACCCTACAGCAAGATTTGGATCTCATAGGAGTCCAGAAACTGTAACTTGTGTAAGAGCAGAGGTGATCTGTGAGATTCTTCAGAGCATCCCTGCAATAGCAAGGTGGGAATATCTGTATTGCTTCCCCTGCCCTGGACAGTGACACTCCTTGGGCCAGGAAAACCACAGACATGGTGACCAGCAACCTGGGACTGACCCTCTCCATCCCCTTTCAGCACCAGCCCTTGAACTGTCCATGGAATTCCCACTGTGCAGGGGGAAAGCAGAGCAGGTTTAAATCCCAGATCTATGTAAGGAATCCTGGATGAGTGAAAAAAACCTGGAGATTTCAGCCCCCAGAGTTTCACTTCCACACAAAGCAGCCAAGTGCAAAGCCATACCGACTCCAGAAGGACAACTGGAGTCTCATATTGCAAAAGAAAAGCCAGGAAGAAAGGAGACCAACATTCAGAAAACCTCAGTGAAGTCTCCAAATGCATTGGCTGAGTTTGGGTTGGGGACAGACAGTGGGAAGAGCAGAGAAAGCAACTGGGGACCAGCTGGGAATTTGAATATCACATTTGCATGTGTCCAAGACGCTGAAGGTTGGATCAGAGGGATTTAAATGCAACTTTCCTAGGAACAAGAGGCAACCAGGGGCTGCCAGGTCTCACCGATGCTCTTCCTCAGGAGCTGCTGCCATTCCTGTGTGTTCCTGGCCACCAGCACAGCTTGAGGAGCACTTGAGCTCAGCACGCCCCTGCAAATCCTTGCTCTCCTCTGGGTTGATCCCAAAGTCAGGGCAGCTTCTCAAGAGCTAATTGGAATTTCTGTGTGACCACGAGAACATTGGCAGTGGAGACTCCAAAGATGGAAGTTGTGCTGTGCCTGCTTGTGGGTGTTACAATGTCTGGAGCTGAGTAAATCAAGTCAGGTAAACAGGAATCACATCCTATCCCAAGCCTGCACGTGTTTCTAGACCTGACCCAGACCAAGAATGCAGACACATTCATGAAATTCTTCTCTTTTATCAATTTTGGCTGCATTTGTACACATTTTCCATAGAAGCAGGAAGCAGCACTTAATAGATTTTTAAAATGGGATACCTAGACAAACTTCTGTGTCCAGCTTGGAGCAGAAGGAAGCCCTTAGTTGCTGGCAAACCTGGACTCAAAACTGCCCCAGCAGAAGTGGAATATGCCAAAGGGTCCTGCAGAGCCCTGGGAAGGCAGCAGACAGCTGGTGGGGGCACAGCTGGGAGGACACTGCTCAGTTTCAGACACACCAGAAATTTTACTGTTTCCATGAGATTTGAATGACTAACCAAACACAATTAAATTCCCCTAGCACTGGCAGAAGTCCTCACATCAAAGGGGAGAAAGAGTCTCTTTTTCCCTGTATTTAATAGAATAATTATGGTTATTGCCTGTGCAGAAGGCTCGTGTGCAGAGCTCCAGCCCTGTAGCAGTGGATGTTTTCTGAATGATTAAACAGACCTGTTTCATACTTTAGAGGACTCCTGTCTTCACCCAGCATGGACTGTGCAGCTCCTACTCCTGTTACAGGAGATCACAGGGGCTGCCACCCCTGTCTGTAGCTCTGACAGCATCAGAGAAACATTAAAACCTCTGAAACTCAGAGCACTGAGAGACAAGTGAGTACACTGATGTCTGCTTTAAAGACGAGGAAATAAAGGGAATGGAAGCAGCAAAACTATGACCACCAGCAGCCCTCTGAGCCAGGGCTGTGAACCTGACACTGTCCACACTGCCCCAGCCACCTCTCCAGACACCTCTAATGACTGCAGCAGGACAGACATACAGGAGCCCAGCTTCCCCTAATGGCAGCCCCGTGGGCACCGAGATTTCCTGATGTATGAAATCACCAGTTTCATGTTTTTCAAAAGGTTTAAGTGCCACAAAAGGAAGCATCGAGTTGGGATGCACAGGCACAGAAAACCGATGGATTACCCAGATGGATTACCCTTCCTCCATCCCACTACTCCTTCCTTTCCCTGGGATGGGTCAACACCAACTCAAGTGGCCCTTACAGGAGTGTGGCAGTTCCAGTGTAAATGTCTGGAGAGACACCTGCACACACCTACCACGTGCTGGAGGTGCTGGGCAGAGGCACCCACATCCCCATCAGCATCCCTGCACTCCCCAGCCCTTTGGGCTGCATGCAGGAAGTAGGAAAGGGATCCGAGGCCAGCAGCAGGTTGTCCCTGCTCTGCTCTGGGAGGAGGACACTGCCACATCAATGACCTTCTCACTCCCCATGGGAGCAAATAAAGCACTTTTTCAATGGCTTCACTCTCAGTGCTCACCCAGGGACTGTTCTGCTCCTTGGAGTCACACAGGCAGTGGGAAGATGGATCTTCCTCAGAAGACAGCCTGAGAAGCAGCTCCCATGCCACGCTTCCCCAAAGATTTCTAGGGGCCAAACACAAAATGCAAAGTTAGAGCAAAACATGTACATTTGAGAGTGTTCGGGCTGGGGTTTGTCAGCCAACCCTTGCTAACATATGATCTATTTTTACTGTAAAATCCGGCTTCCACATGGATTTGCTCTTAAGCCAAGCCCTCACCCACTCAAAAGCCTGTCCCTGAGCAGGGCCCTGCTTTGCCAAGCAGCTGCCCCATTGTGGGCACAGGCACAGCCAGAGATCACCAAGGTGTCCAGGTCCTACCACAGCCACCCTGGGCAGCTGGAGCCAAGCTGGGGTCCCACTGCAGGGGGACAAGACCTCAGACACGAGATGTACCTCAAGGCACCCAGACTGCAGAGCGTGGAAGGTTGAGAATGTGGAAGCAGCGATACAAATATCCAGGGAAAGAGGCAGAGGAGGGAGCAGCACTCAGTAACAGCAATGCAGGATGGATGTGCCAGGGCCAGCTGCTGTGCCAGGTGCTGGTTTCTCCCAGGAGCCCAGTGCTGGGAAGCATCGCCTGCTCACTGTGGGTGCCCAGTGCCAGCCAGTGAAGCAGGCAGTGGGCCTGCCAGGCACCTGTGTCCTGCAGGAGGCACCTGGGAGAGGTGAGTGCTCCTCACTTCCCACTGGCACAAATCAGGATCCATCCCCTGCAGTCCACAGAGATAGAGCAGGAAACTGGGAGCGAGAGCAATCCCATTGTGAGCAAGCAACCAGCACCACATTCAGCTGCTCACAAAACAGTCCAGGGTTCAGCATTTCCCAGCACCAGCCCCATCCAAACACTGCTCCATTTCAAGATGCTGGGTTGATCTCACTCTGTCTTTGATTTTTGCTGGGGGAAGGGAACCATCCAGACCCCAAACATCTCAGGTAATATTTTGTTACTGCCACTCTGAACTGTCTCAGATACTGTGGTGTGTGATACCACTGCACAGATTCATCTGTTCATACGCCATCCAACCCAAATAAACTCCGGCTTCCCTTTGGAATTGATCTCCAAATCAAGGAGCTCTGCTGTTTCCCTGGGCAGCCCACCCTCCCGCAGGAATTTGACCCTCCCGCAGGATTTTAACCCTCCCAGGCCCACTCTCCTTCCCCAGCCATGCTGGAGTGACTCAGGCAGCGCCAGGGATTTGGGAATTTGCCCTCTCCCGTGCGGTGTATGGAGGGAGCTCAGCCTTTCACCGGTCCTGGGATGAAACAACCTGAACCTCTCTCATCCCCATCCGGGCAGGGGGAGGCAGCTGAACAAGCCATGGTTATCAAACCCTGCTTCTTTAAACAGCTCATCACTGGCTGCAGTCAAAGCCACGCTATGCCTAACGTCACCGGGGAGCAAAAATAGCCGGCACGAGTGGAGGGAGGGGAATGTGAGTATTAAGAGCGCCCAGATTTCAAACATACTTGGCTTGGCAGCACGCTCCCTTCCTGCCCCTGCCGCTCCAGATGCGACCGAGCACCAGGATCTCTCACTCTCTGCCCATGAAGAAGGATTCTCGTCTTTCTTTTATTCCTCTTTTTTCTGTTTTTCTTTCTTTTAAGTTTCAGCGTTGATACTACCAGATCGATTTTTAAAATTTTCTTTCTCGTTAGGAAACTTCATCTGCCGGATTTAAAAGCAAGGTTTGAGCAGGAGAAATTAATTTCTGTTTATGGCTGTAAATATGCGTGGCACTCCTGTGGGATGATATCGTAGAGGGAAAGGCAAGACTGGCTGGGAAAATCGCCTGGACCGTAAGGTGCTTGAATAGCTGCTTGGAATAGCAAGCTCTCTATTGTGTGTGCATGTGTGTGAGTGTATGTTTGTGTACGAGTGAAGCAGTGATGGGAACTTTAGAATGAGGCAAGGGTTCCCTATTTGGCTTAATTTTTCTCCTCTAGCTCCGTCTGGAGATGAGTGAAGTGTCTGAATGGAATTGGTGCTGTAGGAATTTTATGAATGGAGCAAAAGGCAGGTTCAGCACAAGAGGAGCAGAGCAGGGAGATGCAGTGGGCTCAGCTCTCTCCGGCAGGAGCTGTCACTCCAGAGAACTGCACAGACAGGCACCAGCCTGGCACAAATCTGCTACAAGTCCCTGGGACACCAAGTGAAGCAGCTGCAAGGAGGCAGCACCTGAGCTGAAGAAATACGCTTCTGAAAATGAGCTATCACTGACACCGAGCCGAGAGCTGCGTGTGGGAGCAGCTCCGGGCTCAGCTGGAGCATCCCATGCAGAGCTGTTCATCTCTGACCGAGGCTGCTGCTGATTGTGTGGCAGAGGAGCAGCCACAACTCCCGGAGCAGCCCTGCCTCCTTCACGGGAGACACCTTCACTGCCAGCGCAGCTTCGGACACCAACATCGATAAAGGGGACCACGAGGGAGCAGGACACACTGGCTACACCTTCCCTACAGCAGGAGGGCACCACAAAGCACAGCAGGAGCAGGACAAGGCAGATTTGGGCTTGCAAGGTCCAAGAAATGGGTGTTGATGCTGGTGAAGCTGCTGGGGATCAGCCCAGAGCAGCACTGTCCTGAAGGAGCACTGACCACTGCAGAACCACGCTCATCTCTCCCACTTGGATGCCTGTACTCCAGGGACTGGGGTGGGAGGTGGGCTCTGTGTGCTTCTCTTTGTTTTGCACTTTTATCCCAATTGCTAAGTGAGGGGAAAACTCCCTCTGTACTGGATTGTACTCTCTTATACAGAGTTTTTTATGACATGTCTGTAGCACCTGTCATCCTCAGCAGGTGGGAATGGGGAGGTGAGGGCAAGTCACGGAGAGGATGAAAATTGTCCATCCTCAAGTGCCAGAGAGGTCACTGTCAGGGTGACACAAGGGCAGCCAGAAAGGGCCTGGGACTGTAATCCTCCTGCCAAGGAGATAGTGGGAGGAAGTAGGCAAAGGAGTCAGAGCTGGTGAGGAGGCAAAGGGACACCTAACTCACTGGGAAAAACTGTGAATTCCCAGGATAAAACAAATCCAACCTGACCAGTGGAACAAGGCAGAGAGGAGCCTTTGCCTGCTGAGCCCTACAAGGGCAAGGCAGTCCAGCACCCCTCCCCCTCAGCATTTTCCTAAGAAAAAAGAGACAGTCTGAGTGCTGTAAAACACACAGTGCAAATGCACTCCTGTATGCAGTGACCTTTAGGACGGCACAGGCTTTTGGTATGCCTTTAAAACCTGGGCATTTTAGCTACTTCTTCAGCATTTCCCTGAGGTAGGTTTGCTCTCCTTTTGCCTATGCCCAGAATGAATTCAAAGCAACACAGCCCTGATCTGTGCAGCACTGAATCCAAGCTAAGCAGAGGCTCCCACATCCAGAGTTGCCTTGCACGTTGCAGAGCAACCTCTCACCTCGCTGCTCAAGGCTGTTCAGGCAGGTTCACACCCAGCTCTGGCTGAAATAGATCTGTTTTACAGACACAGGGACATCTCTGGTGTCACACTGGACAGAGGGCGTGAAAAACCCTGTGTTTGCAGACATAGAAATCCCACAGGGAAACTACAGTTTGCTTTATAAAGTGCCTTTTTCTCCATCACTCAAATACTGTTTGAAACTGCAGGACAGAGGAGGAGCTTCTCATTCAAGGGAAGCTGCTCTGTGAAAACACTGCAGCAATGCTGGACAGGACTTTGAGTGCACCACTAACACAGAACAGACAATTTGGCTGCAAACGATAAATCTAAAGTTTGTTTTCCCTTTTCAAGTGTCTTCCGCTCCTTCAGAGTCAAGAATGTAGCAAAGAGGTTTAAGCAATCATGCTGATAGCTCTGTAAATCATTGTTATGAATTTAGGAAGGACTGCAGTAAGTGGTTCCAGTGATCCACACAACCTTTTTTGTCTCTTTTCTATGGACACACCTCAACAGCTGGGCTCTTGTAATGAGAGCATGAGCCCTACGTGAGTGGCCTCAGTGCCAAAGACCTATGTAAGGCATATGCAGATGCATGCTCAGGGACAGGTAACTTCTAAGTGATCTTTTGTGTTGCTCTGGCAGATTTCTAATATGTTGGTTTTGATGTCTTTTCTCTAGTGGAGAATGCAGATGGTCCTTGGATGAGACCCCACTAAGAAATGGTTCAACATCTCCCAGCAGCCACACTTCTCAGAGCAGAAGGAGCCCCCTCACACCACTGTGACATGAGCAAAGCCTCTGGCATTTAAACCCAAGAGGATGTCCCTGCCTGATGAGCTGGAGAGCCACTTCTCTGCCACCCCGTACATGGTGACAGACACAAGTGAGGACAACCTGTTCAGAATCAAGCCCAACGCCTCTGCCAATGCCACCGGGGATGGCTCCTGGGCCACCGGTTCCACGGAGGACATGATTGCCATCTGCACCATCGGGGCCATCCTCTCCCTCATGTGCGTGGTTGGGGTGACAGGCAACGTCTACACCCTGCTGGTGATGTGCCACTACCTGCGATCCTCTGCCTCCATGTACATCTACATCATCAACCTGGCGCTGGCCGACCTGCTCTACCTCCTCACCATCCCCTTCATCGTCGGCACCTACTTCATTCAGAAGTGGTACTTTGGGGACGTTGGCTGCCGCATCCTGTTCAGCCTGGACTTCCTCACCATGCACGCCAGCATCTTCACCCTCACGGTCATGAGCATGGAGCGCTACTTCGCCGTGCTCAAGCCCCTGGACACGGTGAAGAGGTCCAAGAGCTACCGCAAGGCCATCGCTGTGGTCATCTGGCTGGTGTCGCTGCTGCTCACCCTCCCCATGCTCATCATGATCCAGCTGGTGCAAAGGGACAACAAAAGCATCTGCCTGCCCACCTGGAGCAAGCTGTCCTACAAAGTCTATCTCACCATCCTTTTTGGCACCAGCATCGTGGGCCCGGGGGTGATCATTGGCTACCTTTACATCCGCCTGGCTAGGATTTACTGGGTGTCACAGACAGCTTCCTTCAAGCAGACCAAGCGGCTGCCCAACCAGAAGGTTCTCTATTTAATCTTCACCATAGTGTTGGTCTTCTGGGCTTGCTTCTTGCCTTTCTGGATATGGCAGCTCCTCTTCCAGTATTATGAATCCTTCCCTTTATCTCCCAAGGTGATGAAGAACATTAATTACTTGACCACCTGCCTGACCTACAGCAACAGCTGCATCAACCCCTTCCTCTACACCCTGCTCACCAAAAACTACCGGGAGTACCTGAAGAACAGGCAGAGGTCCCTCAGCAGCAGCAGTGGGTACTTCCAGAGGAGGAATCATTTTCAGAGGATTTCGGGGAGATCCCTGTCCACGAGCAGCCAGCACTGCACAGAGACTTACGTCCTTGCTCATGCTCCTTTGGGAAACAGCAGTGCCTGAAGGTAAAATATATTTCCAAGAACAATCAATATCGACTTCAATGTTGCTTTGATTTAAAGTGTACGTTGTACAGGCGAAGCCTTGGCAGACCCAGAATGTGCAGACATTTAGTCCAGAGGCTGTGCCGTGTGTCTGTTCTCATTTCTGCAGTGCCACTGATTTGATGCTAGCAGCACTCAGCTGAACATCTATCTAAATAGCCTTTCACTTTTTATCTTTATATTTTATAGTGTATGTCTCCTCAAGTAGCCATCAATAATGAAAGCCTATAACAGGGCCATGATTTTTAATAGTATCAGCTGTCTCACAACATTTAAAATTATGTTACTCCATGAATGGCTGTAGTTTGCTCTTTTTTTTCCTCAGCAGTAGTGCTAAATTTGTAGTTGTATGAGGACTGAAAACAATGAATAAAGAAAAAGCAGCTGATGTTTGTGACACGCCATGCAGTTTACATTTGGGGTAGGACTGGACAATGTCCATGAGGCATATCCAGGGTTGCTTTTCCTGGTTTGGGTCATACTCACATTTACTCTGCACTCCTGGGTATGCACTGGGCTGGATTCTCCAGTCACACAGGTGTGCAGTGGAGTTGCACCATGGTTCGTGTCAGCACAGGCTTCCCATGACAGGGAACACTCAGCATCTCCTACTGCACTGACCCAAACACCCATGAGGAGCAGCATCATCTGTCCTGGACAAGCATACCCACCCTCTGCCCTCCTCCAAGGAGGAATTGGGAACCTCTGATGTTGCTATCCTCAGGGCATCCACTGGCAAACTGCAACATCCAGCCTGAAGCACCAGACCTCCACCAGCAAGGCCGGGAGGAAAGGACAGAGGGAGAGGAGGGGGTTGAGGAGATGTGATTTTCCCCAGGCCAAGCAATGTTCTCTGAAGTGCTTAATACTCCCAATTATAAAAGTGCTGGTTCTCAGTTAGGGAGACAACTTGTTCCCTCCACTGGAGGTGATTTGGCCTTTCTGCTACAAAAATCAAACTGAGTCCTGCCTACACCAAAACACATTGCCTGTCCTGCCTTTCACCAATGATAAGGCATCATTAGTATAAATATATAATCCCTGATGTCTGGAACTTCCCCAGTGAGTCTAAAAGTACCTTCCCTGGGATGCTGCCAACATCCACACAGGAGTCCTGTGCTTGCATCAGCCCAGCTACCTCATTAGCAGGGACATGAGGGTGCAGTGCCAACACAACCCTCACTAAGGTGCAGAATTAGAGCCAAATGAATGCTGAACAGTGAACTAGAACTGCAGTGTGAAATCCGTTTGGCAGCAAGCTCTGTTTGCTTAGACTGAGCCTGAATCCAGGATTTAACCATCTATTCCCCTTCCAGGTGTTTAAATAGTCGTTGCTCAGGGGGACAGGGCGAGCTCTGTCCATGGACGGAGGTGAAGAGGTTTGTTATGGAATCATAAAGGTTGGAAGAGGCCTTCAAAACTGAGTCCAACCATTACCCCAGCAGCACCTCGTTCACCACGTGTCCCCCAGTGCCACATGCACACACATTTCAAACACTTCCAGGGATGGTGATTCCACACTTCCCTGGGCAGTCTGTTCCAATGCCTGACCTTCACAAAAGAACTTTTCCTAATATCCAATCTAAATTCCTGAACCCGTTTTCCACTTACAGAGTGAGGTGTTTATCATGAGTCAGAATGTAAAGTTTAGCCTCCTTTTTTTTTTTTCTTTCAAATGGCAGTTTTAGCTCCTCCTTGCTCAGGAAGGACCAGACAAGCTCAGGACGAGCAGTTCCCATGGTTGTGAAGGAAAGCTCCTGCAGCCCGAGCCTTTAGAAAGCAGAGTCCATCTTGCCTAAAATCAGACAGTCAGAATGAAAGGGATCAAAATGAATTGCAAATCTCAACTCATCCAGGCACCACACACTGATACAGACAGGGCAGAAGCTACTGAAAGACATTGGAGCACATCTGCCTTCAATTACTCAGTCTGACCCCTTCAACCTCAGCAGCTCTGCTCTGATTGTCTTCTCCAAACTCTCCCCAAGCAATCCATCTCACAGGAAAGAGCTGCAAAATGCCTTTCATGGCTCTGTCAGTGCAGGGAGCACTCTGAAAGCAGCGTGGGCAGCGTGTTGAGGGCAAAAGGCCACGCCAGATGTCATGGGGAAGGAGCTGGGATTCCCTGTTTCCCTGGAAGAGCACACAGCCTCAGCCCTGGGCTGCACAGTCTCCTGTGGGAAAGATGAAGCCCTAATTCTAGGGCTTGTCCCCAAATTGACTCCATGTTCATAGGATTTTTCAGAAGGCTTTATTTATTATCAAGAACAGAGAGCAAACTTTTTCTCTCTCCAGCCACGTTAGCTGGAGAGATCATCTGTGTGACTGTGTCCATCTGTCTCTGCAGCACAGTCTCACAGATATGAAAACAAACAAAGACAAAGCTCCCTCATTGGTCAAGGAAAATACATTATCAAAACAACTTCCATTGTTTACATTCTTTGTCCTGGGAACCTATAGAAGTTCCCTTTTAGAAATGGAGTAAGTGTTACAATTCAAGACAAGTGTTACAACTCGAGGCCACTCAAAAGCAACTGCCCTTCTCAAGCCTGTTCCTGTGATCTCTCTAATATCCACTAAAGAGTCAGCTCCACAGTCTCCTTCCTCATTTGAAGCTTGTGCTGTCTCAGCAGGGCCTTGTGATGTGTTTGTCAAATCAGCACAACAAAGCCAAGAGAAAAGACACCCCCAAGTCAGGGCCTGGCTGTGGGCGATGCTTCTGTCAGTGCTGGGTCATCTCTGAACCATGAGATGTCTCATTCAAGCTTTTCCCTTCCCACCCCAGGCTGGAGCTGGGTTTTGCTCCTTCAAGCACTCACATCCTTCAGCACTCAGCTCAGGCAACAATAAGGGAATATTATTCCAAGCCTGCAGGTACAAGCGAGGCTCTGAGCACTTCCCAAGCAGCATCAGTCCCAGCCCTGCATCCCAAACTGACTTTGCAGGGCACCAGCCACGCTCAGATACAAAACATCAGGGAGCTGTTCTCTGCCTGAAACCAAACAAACTCAGCCCCAAGAGCCTGCTGAATATTTAACAGGGGAGTAGGAGCAGCCAGGGAGAGCCAAAGAAGGAACTGCCTCCTTCAAGACATAGATTAATTGTGTGTTTAATGATAGCCATAAAATTATTGTGCCCTATTTATTCCTCTTTGCACAAACCTATCATCAGTCAAAGACCCAAGAGCAGGCCTTTGCATAAATAAAATCTGAAATTTGTGTGAAAGGGAAGTGTGTATACATGTGGCTGTGTGCTTGCATAGCTCAGACCTGACTGTTTGTTAGATTTCTCCTGCGGGGTGAGTCCTGGAGTTTGTTCATGATCCTGAATCCTTAAGTCCTCCCATCTCTGAGGTATTTGGTGCCCCACAGACACCAGCTGACTTGCTGGTGCCCCAGGAATCACCAGCTGAACTCCAGATAGTGGAAGCCAAAACACCAAATTTTTTGCCCATTTAAGCCAGGAAGCATTAACAATGTCTCAAAACTTGTGGAAAGCAGAACTGTAAATACACCAGGGTTTAACAAGAGGGCCAGGGCAAAGATCAGTGCTCCTACAGCTAGGAAAGGCCAGGTACCCACTCTGGTGGCTGAAACAGGCAGCAAAGCACAGCTGGGGCCAGGCTGTGTTCTCAGCTGGATATGCTCTTTGCCAGAAAAGGATGACGTCTATGTTTACCCAAACTATTAGCAAATCCACCCAGAAATTTTAGAATCCTTCTGGAAATTCTTTTATTTCTTATTTTTCCAAATTCTGAATTGTCTCATTTTAGCCTTTAGGAGGCAAAACAGCACAATTTCTCACTCCAAGATGAAGCTTTACCCATCAGTTTGCTTACACTTGATTTTAAAAAGCCTTTTTCCATTTTGTTCAAACCACAGGACTCTTACAAAAGTTCTGTGGTCCATGTAGGAAAGCAAAGAGCAGCTGTGCATCACCTCTGTCCAAACCCTGCCTGGACAGGGTGGTGATGCCTTAGGTTTTAACTTTTCTATGTTTCCAATCCTGCCCTGCCCAGTGTCACTCTGCAGTTCCCTGGAGCTCGTTCAGTGCTGTTCTCTCATGCTCACACACACACAACAAAGCCTCTCCAGCTCTCTAAGGACACCCAGACCCTCCTAGGCCCAACAACTGCAAACCACAATCTTGGGGACAGGGGGGCAAGCTTGGGCAAATTCCATCCTTGCCTGGCTCCTGCTTGGGGAATTGATGCTGAGATCCAAGTGGGAAGAACTCGGGAGCTGTCCTTGTCCATGTTGGGATGCACTGAGGCAGGAGCCTCTGGAGCCCAGAGTGTACCTCTGAAGGCCTTTCCAATCAATCCCTCCTTGATTCCTTTATTCCTGTCTAGTCTCCGTTTCTAGCAAACCATTTAAGGCTTGGAGAGCAAATCCACACCTTGGCAGAGCTGCCTAGAAAAAACATTCCTCTTGCCAGTGCTGCCCTGCTGGCATCTGCTGTGGCTGCCACACCAGGATGTCTCCACGGAAATGATCTGCCCCAGCCACGCCTGAGCAGCACACACAGACTGACTGCTTTGGGGCTTTCCTTTCCCAAAACACACAATTAAATCCTGAGATCTCCACACAGCCACTGCTCCTGCTCCAGAGCAAGCTGTCTCCAGTGAAACAGTGAAGAATTCATTGAAAGAAAAATATCAGACCCTGTCTTGTGCTTGGCAGCTTTGCTTTAAAGTGACATCTGGGCACACTGAATATTTTCCTGTGCTCCCCTGGACCCAGGCCAGCTCTGCATGGGGATCTTTGCTATCTATTTACTGCATGAGCTGCCATATCCTGGAAAAAACAGTGTCAGTTCTAAATTATTCTGACCACTTCTGCACCTCCAAAATCAGTATCTTATCTGCAAGCCCTGCTTAGACTTGATTTGCAGCTGAGGATGCTGATCCAGCCACATCAGAAGTGTGGTGGAATTAAGGTAATTGAAGAGACCCTGCAATAGCAGAGAATAAATTGTGCAGCCAGAATATAGAGGGGTGTTTGAAAGTGGGTTGGAAATGGCAAGGCAGAGCAAAACCAGGTGATCTGCTGCTGACTCCCAATTTTTCAGTGCAGTAAATATGAAAACTCACTACAAACACTGCAGGAAAAAAAAGGAATCCACATCTGTGAGTGAAAGCTGAGCAGCAGATAAATCCATTGCTGCTAATAACAAAGCAGCTCACTTTTATTCTGGTTTCCCAGGAACAAACACCCCACCAAAGTATTTAAAGGTCAGGGGATCCACCTGTCAAAAAGTCAGAGTTTTCTATGCACACTGAAGGTTTGCTGCTAAATCCATTCTTCCCAAACATTTATCACCTGTGAAGCCATCTGTCTGCAAGGAAGGCACATGTTTTTGCCAAAAGAGAAAGTGCAAATATCACAATTTGTTTTTCAAAGACCAAACCACTCAAGCATGCATAATTTCCACTGTTAATAGATTTAATTACATGCCGAGTAGCTGCTGTTATTAGTTTAAAGCTGTCTAGGAAGATGATAAAATAGCACAATAAGAGCAAATACATGACAAAAATCAGTGAAATAACCTGCCTCAGTGATAGAGGGGAACATCCACTGGCACAGGAGCAGACAGGACAGCATTTGCCACACCAGCTCTGACTCTTTCTACCATCCCTGGCCAATTCTGGCATCTCCCTTTCACAGACATCCTGGAACTCCCATAACAGAGTTAATTCATTGGCATCAACTGCAGTTCCAGCCACAAAACATCCAAGACCTATTTTTTTCTCAGCTTTGCCCAAGGCAGCTCAAGGCAGCACCCACCAATGCACAGATCCTTAAACTAAATTAATCCTTGTGGGAAAGAAAGGCAATGCCATGAGTGAGCATCAGTAAGGAAATTCTTTGAGCCCTGTGAACATGAGAAACAAATATTATGACAAAGATTTCTAATTCTTAATCATTATTTCACAAAGGGATAAAAAAAAGTCATGAAAGGAGGGAGGTTTCATCCATACCCCAGTGGAAACAGGTACCCACATGCTTTGGGAATTAATGTAGCAACACTCTTGCCAAGGTTTTCTTTTCCTTATTGGATTTGGTGCCCAAATCGGAGCACACTGGGCAGCAGAAGTGCACTTTGGCTTTTTCCGTGTTTGTGTTTATTTGAAACACAACAGGAAACACAGGCAGCAAAGCCTCCTGCTGATTGCTTAGTTTAGTTTATGGCTTGCTGCTCACAGGAGAGTGTAACATAATTAATTCATTAACTGCAAATGTTCCACAAACGCCATTGCTCCATGTTTATGTGAACTGCAAAACGTTTATGTGAATCTGTGAGTCACTGGCCCTCTCTGGGATCCTCAGAGGAGAATTCCCTTCAGTATCCAGAACAGGGAGTGTAGAGAGCTCAGCTCTGAGCACAAGGCACAGGGTGCCACCAGCCCCAGCAGCCTCTGACCCAGCTGCCCTCGCAGGACCCCCTCCCTGGGGGTCAGAGGTTCACCATTCCAGCCACTCCACCTGGGAGATGCTGGACACCACCACCCGAGAGCAGCATCCCCACTGAAGTCTAGTGTGGAAAAAGCACTCAGGCAGTTTGACAACCCTTGGCAGAACCTGGAGAGGAGCAAGGCAGGAGCAGAGCAGCAGGAGGGGCCCACCAGGCTGAAATGTGCAGGTAGCCCAAGGAAAAGAAAGCCTGAGGCTTTTCTTCAGGACTGACACATCCAGGCTGAGATTTCTGGAAGAAATACATGTTTAATTTTGCACAGAGCCTGCTTATCCTACGTTCTCATCCGAGGCTATTAATTTCTTACTTCATGCAAATTAAGCTTTCCAAGGAAAAGCCACAAGTCAATAAACAATAAAAGCAGGTTTGTTTTCACTGGAGTCAATGCAGTTGTACCAGTTTACAAGAAAGAAAAATCCAACCCAAACTCAAAACCAGGAACACCCCAGGCATTTTTGACCCTCCAGGAAACCTACATGTCAGCTGCCCATCAGTTACATCAGAAACAGTCAAGATCCCAAATGATCCCATGAATGACAAGGTACTCCTTTAACAGGACTTGAAGTCTTCAAAAGTGAGACCTACCCCATCACAGCAGAAGCTGTGCAAAACCATGTGATGTGAGGGGGAATTTCCAAAGGTTCTCAGTCCTTGGAGTATGAGAGAATGGTAAATTTCCTCTCTTTAAGGGCAGCCTGTGCTGTTCCAGCCTCCTCCTCCATGGCTGGGTTTCAGTACAGCAGTTTTGGCCATCTGGCTTCATTAGACCATCATCCCCAGCTTCTCTTTAATGGACCAAAAATAGTAAAAGCAGTTTCCCTTTGGGCATTTATCAAGCTAACTGGTGGGTTGATTAAGATTTAGTTTAGCTAATTAAGGAAGAAAACATCTTTGTAAAGCTACTGGGGCTTGATTTGTTTTCTGCTGCCTAAAACTTCTTCCTTGCCTTGAAACCTGTGTCTGGAAAGATCTGCTGTAGGGCCAGCCTGCACCAGAACAAACCCTGAGGCAAACACCAAATGCTGCCACACTCCTGCACTGCAGCAAGGAAGGAGTAATTATGTAATTTATGCTGTCCCTGATCAATGGGTGGAGCTGAAACGTAATTACCTCTAAGAGGAAACAACCAGCAGCAGCAGGATTTTGGACACTCATGCAGACCCCACTGAAGCTGTTCTTTGTGGTTGTCTTGCCCAGGGAGGTTGGGCACATCCATGCCCAGCTGGGAGAGGTCTCCATCCCACCCATGGAGCTCCCACCCTTGGATTCCCTGTCCAGGTTAAAGAGAAAAATGACAGCAGTGCATGGAGCAGCTCTGCTCAGCCAGCAGAGACCTAAAAGCTCTTTCTCCCCATTCTACCAGAATATTAAAATCCTTGACCAAAAAGAGAAACCCACGGGCTCCCAAACCCAGGTGTGCAGTGGTTGGGGGTGATCTTGCATAGTTTAAGGATCACAAATACCTGCTTTAAACATTTCCTTGGAGGAAAAAAAAACAACCCTTCTTAAATGTGATGAAAAGCAAAAGCCCAGCCTGTATCCCAACACCTGAAGAACAAAACAGCCTTGCCAGGAGCAGGAGGCTGTCACTGTACCCACCCCACGTGAGGAAATCCACGTCCCCATGGCATGGAGAAGAGCAATGGAGATGTGCTGAAGACACTTGGCTGAAGCTGAAGAAATTTTGGTGAAAGTGGCTCTGACACAGACTTTCATGTGAACACAGGCCAGCCAATTAATTTTTTTGTGTTTGAGAGTCTCATCACTACCCTGCCTTTTCTTTCCTCCAGTTTTGCCCCTCTCCCCTGTTTAGGATACAAACTCCCCAGGACACCGAGTACCTCTTGCAAAGCCTGGGCAGGTGCTCAGTACAGTGGGGCCACAGATGGAACCAGTGGCTTCAAAAGCAGCTTGACACAAACAGCAAATTTCAGCTGCTAATGGTAAAAGCAAAAGTATTTACTAGACAGAGCTTTAATCCTGTACAAAGCTGGTGCTGTGCTAGATGCCCACACCTCGACAGCAGCCACCATCCGTGTTCCTGAGCAAGGAAGGGACAGGACACATCTCTTCAGCAGAACAGACCTCACCCTGTGCTTGTTCCCACCTCTGGGAGATGGCTCTGCCCTGCCTGAGCCAGGTTATGCAGCTGCCTCCAGAGTCATTGCAGCAAATATCTTTTTTTCTTCCTTCTTTTATTTCCATTGAGTAATAAAGCAGCCTTTCTGCCCTGCTGTGAAAAGAATGGATATCTCTGGATATGTGCTTAAGGAAGAGCTGCATTGGCATATTTAGAGCTTCTCTGACTGGTCAGGTAAATCCATCAGTGACATGCAAAAATGCTGCCCAGAGGGATCAGCTATCAGTTTGCAGGAAAGGCATAAGTGAGGAAAGCAAGCTACTGTCAGATGACCCCAGGATTAGTGAAGTGCAGTTGTTTCTCTTTAGAGAATTTGCTGAATTTGCAGCTGTGGGTCATGCCAGAATGATTTTTTGCTTTTTCTTTTATACCCCTCTTACACACTCTTTCATAGTTTTATGTATTCTTAGTGCTTTTAGGCCACATGCTTGTAACTTTCCAAGTCTGATAACTTAGCTGAGACCCACGGCACCATTAAACCAGGAGAGCAAACATCCTGGGAGCCCCAGACACCAAGGGCCTTTCCAAAACATATTTTTGTAAACCAAGATAAACCCATCCAAAAAGAAAGTTCCTCAGAACAGAAGGTTCACTCGAACCTCTCGTTAGAAATTCTTTGATAAATATGTTAATTTTACAAGCCCTGTAAGTGTGTGTATGTCAGTGTAACAGTGTACATGCATTTTCAGAGCATTCCACCTGAACAAAGTGCTGTACCCAAAAATCCTGAGGTAAATACCAAAGTAAAAACCCTTTTTCCCCATAAAAAATGTGTTTTAGTTTTAATTTTAAGACCAGAGAAAGGCAACATGGGAGCTTGAGTTATGCACAGCACTACCCAGAGCTGCACTGACACTCACTGCAGCTGCCCACAGCCCAGCCAGCAAACTGCACCTGAAAACTGTCTCTGAAGGATTTAGAAACCATAGAAATTGTCTTTGCTGGGGCCACACGAGCCTCTGAGCTCCTGGGTGTGCTGTGCTGAAGCTCAGCAAATACCTGGGAACCTCAGAGAGACCAAATCTCGCCACAGAGAAGCAGAGCAACAAGTTGGTGTGCACAGAGGGAAGGGGTTTTGGGATAATGGTCTGCCAGAGCAGGATGGAGAAGGGCTGTGGATGTGTCTGCTGGGGGTTGGCAAACTCCTCCAGAACAGCTCCTCTCTCTAACTGCTCAGCTCCAAACAGGAGCAGCATCCCCTCTGCCTCTCCTGAGGGAAGGTGAGCTCCATCCCCAGGTCTGGCCCTTGAACCAGTGCTGCCACATTCCCATCGACAAAGAAAAGCTCACAATGTTTGTTTTCCTTCCTGGAGTCCTTTGAGAGCAATGCATGAAACAGCAGCGTGCCCCATACCTCTGGGATCTTCTCTTTGGCATAAACTGACACACAGCTCTGCGTTTTCTTTATTTCTGAGCAAAATAATTTCCAAGAAGAGAGAGGATCTGACAGGTTGGTTGGGAAAGGGAGAAAGAAACATTTGGGTGCGAGCAGGGAGACCTGAGAGCTCTGCCCAAGGCCATGTGAGCCAAAATCATCTGCCTGGTCAAGTGCATGACAGTTTCAGATCCCAGAGATTTGGCTTCTCTTGGCTGTGGGGCCTGGGAGAGGCTGAGGAAAAGCCTGTCCTGAGGTGAAATGGGAATGCTGCTGACATGGGAACACTGCAGAAATGGGAACACTGCAGAAATGGGAACACTGCTCAGCCCTCCACTGCTCCCGACAGCACTGAGTTATCCTTGGCACGTCTCCCCCGAGCTGAAGTGCTGTTTAAAAGGGTGCTCTTTTAAATGGAAGAAAAATATACCCACTCTGAATCAAATGGCAGACCTTTCTTCAGAGTGAAGTTTGGCCTGGGATGCAGAACAGGATTGTTCTGGCACCAGCCAAGGCAGCTCTGCTCCTGTGGAGGTTTCTCTGTCTCCATTCTATTTATTTATGTGCTTCTTGTGAAGGTGGAGTTCTCATCCAGGGCTTGGCATGGCATAGGGTGAAAGGGTTCACAATGCCCTCTGAGGGAGAGCCCAAAACTGTCTGTGCACAGCCGAGTAACCACGTGGGAGATGCAGAGCTGTGGGCATAGGAATGTGGTCATGTCAGCATGGAAGTGTTTGGAGGAGCAGCTGGATAGTCCTTTTGTGCTTGACAGAGGCAGATGAGTGGGGTGTGCGCGTGAACAAAAGCACCATATTCCTCCTAACCTGCTTTGTTAACATTCCTGATGGACGAGCCACAGAGATAACAGAGCTGTCTTTCAGTCCTGGGAAGAGTAAATGTTTTCTTTGGGTAAAGGGTCACTGGAGACAATCAAAACCCACCAAAGAATTTTGGTGGGTTTCACCCAAAGAATTTTCCAAGACTTTCCCAGAGATCTATATCACACCTGCTTAGCATCGCCTCCACAGCCTCTAAACACCTCCTGTGCCAGACCAGCTCAGCCAAGCCAGGGGAACACAAGAGCCTGGTAATAACAGCACCTAAAACCCCCACAGGGAGGGACAACTTGCCCTTCATCACTCCTGAAACAGAAAGATGTATTGGGCTACAGCGAATTTCTATTTTCTCTGTGCCCATCTCATTGGAAAACCCTCAGCAACAGCAGTTTGTCAGGAGCACATTCCTGTTGGAGTCCAGGGAAGCCTGAAAACTTCTCCTGCTCCTCTGGGAATTTCTTTAGTCCCCAGAGCTCCTCAAAAATAGCTTAGCCTGCAACCTAAGCTGATGGGAGAAGCTCCCTTCACTTTTGGGAGAGCCTGAATGCACCAGAGAGGTGAAAAGATTTTTGTTTAGTGAACCACAGAGAGTTTAGTTGTAGTTTTGGGATCTTGCTCTATGTGTTATATAGAGACAAAGATGGAGATTTGGGTGTCAGCCTCTTCTTCTTTCTTCTTCTTTCTTCTTCTTTCTTCTTCTTTCTTCTTCTTTCTTCTTCTTTCTTCTTCTTTCTTCTTCTTTCTTCTTCTTTCTTCTCTTCTCTTCTCTTCTCTTCTCTTCTCTTCTCTTCTCTTCTCTTCTCTTCTCTTCTCTTCTCTTCCTTTCTTCTCTGACACCAGTTCCTGTGGTGTGTTGGTTGGTGGAAAAAAGCTAGTATAGAAAAGACATATCAATAAGATGAGGATTTACTGGTGTTGGAAACAAAACAAAGTACGTAGAGTTTTCTTAATGGTCAATATTAGATATAAAAGGTAGCTGCTGTGAGCTGCCATTGCCCTTTCTGCACTTGTGTTCCTGGAGGTCACAGCTCTGGCTGTGCCTCCAAGTTTTTGATAAGAGAAAAATAAACAACCTTGAAAAACGCAGAGAGAAGCCTCATTTCATCTTTTCGGGACATGGGACATCGAAGAAGCAAGAAAACTAAGCTGGGGACTGTCAGAAAACAAATAAACACTGACAATTCCAACCAGCAAACCCAGCTGGGGCAAGAAGGGAGCAAGGGCTGGGTTCTGCACACACCACGGGGGGAAAGCAGCACTTGCAAGCAGTTTCTTACACCTATAATGCACAAATGGATGTAAAGGCTGCTCAGTGACAGATCCAGTGTGGCCCAGAAGCTCAGTCTCTCTCAGAGACCCCATCCCAGCTTCAAGCAAGTGACCTCAGTATCCATGCCCTCCTACAGCCTCCACATGCCTCTCCATCTTGGGGGGATTTTCCTCTCAGCAGGGGCTAGACCTAATGGGAATCCCCACACAGGGCTCTGGGATGGAGCTGCATCACACTGGAGTCAGAGATCAACACATCTGATCCTTCCATTGGATTCATCATTTCGTGGATAGCACAGGGGCCACAGAAGACGTGGCTGGCTCTGCAGACCAGCATGGCAGGAGCTCCCAGGGCCTCTCTAACTGGTGGGGCCTGAAGGCTGCTGGTCACTGTGATGCCAGAATGATTTTTTGCTTTTTATTTCATACCCCTCTCACACACTCTTTCATAGTTTGATGTATTCTCAGTGCTTTTAGCCCCACACTTGTACCTCCCCAAGGCTGAGAACTCAGCTCAGCCCCACGGCACTGTTAAACCAGGAGAGCAAACATCCTGGGAGCCCCAGACACCGAGGGCCTCTCCAGAACACATTTGGGAACCTCAGCCAGGCCCAGCCAGGGGGAAGGTTCCTCACAACGAGGGCTTCACTCCAGCCTCTCCCTGGGGGATCTTTGATAGATGTGCTAATTAGCAAGGCCTATAATTGTGTGCATTTTGGTGTGTGGGGGTGGTGTGTGCATTTCAGGGCATTCCACCTGGACCAAGTGCTGCACCCAAGGATCCTGAAATAAACACCGAGGTAAAAACCCCTTTTCCCCATAAACCGAGTTTTGGTTTTAATTTTAAGACCAGGGAAAGGCAACAACTGTGTGACAGCAGCAGAAAATCAGTGTAATTAGCATTGTAAGGCCTGTGGTTATTGTGCAGAAAATTGCACCTTGCTGGACCAAACCACAATCAAAGAGCTTCATAGAACTCTGCAGTTGAGTGCTCTGAGGCCCTACAGCAAATCACTGTTATTTGAAGTACTCTAAATATGGCAGCAGTTCAAAGGCTGCTGCAGATGGGCACGAGCACCCTGCTGACCTCTCCTGCTCCTGTGGGACCGAGCACTGCTGCCTCCAGCCTGCAGCACACAGATCCATCCCTCAGAGCCCCAGTTCAGCTGGGGGTGCAATGAATGCTGCCCATTCTGGCAGAGATAGGGGCAGGAGAAGCAGGAGACAGCACATGGGAGGCAGCAAATCTTTCTTTTCCCTTTTTCTTTCCCCCTGTCCTGACTGCTGGTGTTTTCTCTTACAATCCCCATGCCATTCAGTGCACGAGAAATTCAAGAAGCTGCTACAGGGAGAAACAGCAGGTAGCACACGTGTGGGGAAGCTTTCAAATAAGCACTTTAAAATCAGTTATTAGATAACAATGTTGTATCTGAAGCCACTTAGATAATGGCACATTATGAGCTGGCAGGAGTGACAAAGTCTGTTCTGCTCACACAGGCACAACAGAAATCTGTGCTTTATCTCATAGCTGGGTGCAAAACACATTTCTCTGAGGATTTTCACTCTCCCTCCCCCAAAGCACTTTGAAAACACTGTTTGTCCCCTTATACACCCAGCTCCTCCCTCCTCCTCAGCACTGCAGTTTGAGCAAAAATTCTGGGCACATCACCACAAATGTGCTTCTTTATTTGCAGTCTCACACACATTCACCCATCAGCCTAATTCCCAGCCCTTCGCTCTCCTCATCAAACCAATGGATTTACCTGCACAAGTTTGCCTCAAAGGATAGCAGAAAGAATCCCCTCGTGCTCAAGGTATGGAAGCACATCCCAAGTCTGAGAAGTAAATTTTACAAACTACAAAATAATAACTAATTACTAATTTTACAAACTGCGAAATAACTCCAAATTTTTTCAGCATTGCCCAAAGGAAAGGGAAGGGAATCGGTTCCCACTTCCTTGGGCAGCTGCATTCACATTGAAGAGTGACCTTAAAAATCATCACCAATCAGTCAAATTCCTATAATCACTTTGAGGAAAGCCTTCCTGCAAAGCTGGAGCTGTGACAGGCTCAGACACCCACGAGCAGCACTGGACCAGACACAGGAGGAATTAAGTGCTCCCTGCTGCCAACAGGACAGGCTGGCTCAGGGACACTGGGATGAGGAAAGCATCCAGGTCCTGCCTTTTTTGAGGCCTGAGGAACAAATTACCATTTCAAGGCATGGTGTCAAGGGATGGATGGCAAACATTTTGGCTGCTGCTTTTACTACAGCAGTGACAACAAATTAAGTAGACAGATGTTTAGAAATCAAGACCATACACAGCAGGCAAGAAAGGAATCTGTATCCTTCCCGAGAGGATGGATGTCATCATCACTGATTTTTTAGCCAGGAGTCATCCTACAGTGCCACATTTCATGGAAACATTACCTTGGCATCCAGTACGAGGCCTTTTCAGCAGGGCTTGGTAGTGTAAACTTTCTCACAACTACAAAATTTTCCACCTTGTGAAGGCACCAGGGTTTGTAATCTCTCCCTGTATGCAAGACAGAGCACAGAGTGAAATCCCTGTGGAGTGTGAGGAGGAGGGCTTGGCCCAGCACTGAGACTGGGAGAAACCCACACTCACACAGTGCCTGCTCTGGAGAGGGCTCTTGGTTTCATCTCCCACAAGCACTGAAATTTATTCCAGGGGTTTGGTTTTTTTCTCTTTTTTCTTTTTCTCCTGTAAGTAAGCCTAGGGCTGCGATGGGACTCTGCCTTTTGTTTATTCCAATCAGCAGCAACTCCAGTGGCTTTTGGACTGCAAAAAGCAGAGTGAAAAAGCAGGCAGTGGTGGGAGAGAGAACACACAGACACCTTAGTGCCAGCGCTGATGTCACGCTGAATGGACATTTAAAGGAATTCAGTGTCTCAGTATCATTTGCTCCCAGAAACAGCAGCAATCCAAAGCACTCCAGCATGATCTGCATCCAGGAATTCTGATCTCTACGTGCCCAACAAGGAGAACAAACTCTGGTTTGTATCTCACGTTGCAGGGTCAGGATGGTTAAAGCCCCCATGACTTCTGGTGTCCAGCTGTATTATGGCAATTTAAAAATCATCTTTACTGGCTCGAATGTGGCAGTTCCCCTCCCCAGGAGGCGACCTGAATCGAGGGGCAGGACTTCACAAGGTGACACTGAACAGCACCCCCAGGTCTCTGCAGAGGTTTGGGCTCACACAGGTTCCCTCCTTCCTCAGGGGCATGCTCTGCTGGCACTGAGGTGCTGGTAACTCTGAGCTCCCCAGTAAGGAGCAGGGATGTGCTGCAGGCCCAGCAGAAAATAAGAATATCAAAAGGCAGAAGTGAGATGCTGTCCCTACTCACATTCATCGGGCAGACCCCAGCCCAGCAGAATTAGGGATGTGCTGCAGAGATCAGGGATGGAGCCAGGCATCCTTTGGGCAGCAGGGACCTGATTACATCAGTCCTGAGCCCCCTCCAGTGCCATTCCCTGGCCTCAGCCCATGCAGGGCCTGGTGCAGCTGGACAGGAGCAGTCTCAGCACAGAGATGCTCTCGCTGAGGGAAGGGCTGGTTTCCAGCAGCAGGACCCTCAGCACGGCCAGGAGCTGTGGTCTGGAGTGCTGCTCACACCATGTGGGCACACAGGCACCACTCTGACCTCGCACAAGGCACTGCCAGCTCTGCTGGTGCCAGCAGGATGGCACACTGCAGAGTCTGGCATTGCTTTTCTCCACCACGAGGGCTGGTTTTAATTGATGGAGTGGGACCGCTGACAGGGCTGGGAATGCTGGGAGAAGGCATCCTGCAGGATAAGAGCACTCCTACTCCTGCTATTCCACAGCCTTACCAGTGCATAAGCCTTGTTACTCTCAGCAGGTAAAACTCACCCTGTGCTGACAGCAGGCAAAAGGCATCTGAATCACATCCTGCAAATGCAGCAAATTAAACCCAGAACAAAGGGCTCTGCACCATTCTGCCTGTGGCCTGTCCTGGGATATTCAACACCACATACCAGGTTTCCTAAAAGCTTGTGCCACTGGTCTCTTGGTCTAGTGCCATAGCTTGGGAAGAGGTAAAGTCATAACCTGAAGGGGGGAACAGGAAAATCTTGGCCAAAACCAAAATCACGAATGAGAGTGTACTGGAGTAACCTTTGGTAGGAAGACAGGGATCCATATTCCGTGACTGCCCCAGCCAAACCCAGACATTTGGTCATTCCAAAGTAATTCCCTCCATGTATGTGGAGGACATGGAAAGCACACACACCATCCCCCAATCTACAGTACAAGCAGGGGCACCTATATTCTTTTACCCAATAGTTCTTCGTTAATATTTACTTACTACCCAGTTATTTATTTATTAAAGATCAGCTTTTCCTCAGCTGAAAGAGATCAAACAGTTTCACAGGAATGAGTATGAGTTTCATAGGAATGGTGTGAATGAGTTTCACATCAGCTCTGGAGATGATCAAAACATAAAGAGAAATCAGCAGATGTATTTCTCTCTATAATCTGAGCTGCCTGGCTGTAGGATTTACTTCCCCCGGACAGATGAAAGGAATTGTACTTTATGCTGAAGCACTAAAGCTGCAGGCACACTTTTCCCTCTCATGACCTTCTCTAAATTTGTTGTTCTGCACTATGGAACTCTTAAGTCAAAAACTCATTAAACTACCAGCATAATGCATTTGCCCCACAACACTTTCTGCCCCTCAATTAATGAGTATGGGGAAGAGAAAAAGGGCAAATATGGGAAGAGTTTGCAGGCACCACCATGGATACAGCAATCAGCTTCATGCTCTGGGCAACTGATGTATTAACAGTGTATTAGAAGTGACAAGTTCCAAGGATTCATGCAGTGGAGATGGTCCTCACCTGCCACAATAAAACAGGCCATGAAAGTGCCTGTCATGGTGCTATTAAGTGGTTCCTGAGCCCAACTGTGCATCCTGTGACACAGCTTCTTTGCATCCAGAGAGATATTTTACACTCCTTTGGTGCCCACATAACTCTAATCAGCAAGTGCAAGGTGGCCAGAGCCATGTCTCAGAGTGAAGCAAAGACAATAATTTCTTTCATTTTCCTTCTTCTCCTGCCATGATTTAAAAAGAAGCCCTTATCATTTACCCAACTGGAATTATTTCCAGCAGGTCTTTCTTCAGAGAATGCTCTCATTTCTGTCGCTCAGTTTGGACTGGACACCAGTGTCAGATGAGATTTCAGCCAGGTGAAACAGACTCACAGACCCAGATTTCTGATGAAAATGTTCACACTTGAAAATTGACACATTTGCTTCCTGCAAATCGCTCACAGTAACTTTTCCCAAAGGCATTCCCGACACCAAGCACATCAGCTCAGGTGTTTGGGGGTTTCACCACAAACAAGGGTACAAAAACCAGCAGAAGCAAATGCAACATTTAATTTGACAAATATTTACCATAAAAAACCAGCACCCAGCCCCCGTGGCAGCCATCCCACAGAAATTATACTCCTTGCATGCCTGTCTAATTTAGAAAGCCTGAATGAAAGGAAATTGTCAGTATTCTTTGGGAGAAACTAAATTTACCTTGAGGAAAATCTAGCTTATGCACCCAGCCACCCAAAGCCCTGCCAATCTCCCAGGCAGGCCTTAAGGACAAATTTTGCCAGCTGCAGGCTACGGGAGCCTGTGTTTAATAAATGTTGACCCATCAGTGAGTCCCTGGGAGCAGCCTGAAGGGAGAGCATGGCAGGTTCTGAAAGGCACCAGGCTGAGGGAGCTCACAGATTTACTTGTCGTGGATTACAGTGAGAAACCCCTCACAGGGCAGTCTCAGAAAACTGCTTTATGCAATTGCACAGATTTATGTCTGTTATGGTCCCAGAAGTTTCACTGTGTCCTGGGGATCTCGGCCCACGGGAGGCAAAAATAGGGAAATGTAACATCATCTTTGGATGGAGATTGGAGGATCCACACCCAGGGGGTAAAGGAAGTGTTTGGTTAGGATGGAACAAAGCAATCTCAATTATGGAGGAGGCAGAAGTGGCAGAAGAGCCTCAGTGCAGCAAACCACCCCCGTGAGCAGGAAAAGCCATCGGAGCTGGGAAGCAGCAGCCACATTTTGATTTATTTCCACAGGGCAGAGAGAAGCAGCTCATTATCAAAGGCACCGAGTGTGCCAAGACTTCCCATTAGCAGTGCACAGTTGTGTGGTCGGCCTGAGATGATTTTCAGGGCTGGAATGTACTGAAGGCAGTGTGCTGAGGTCTCATTTAGGGGTAGGGTGTCTAGAGTAAACATCTAGAGCTCTAAACCACAAGAGTCCTTGCCGCAGCCCTGAATTTCCCCAGTGTTGTGTAACAGTAAATTCATCACTTCAATAGCACCCCGACTGAGATTGCAATGAACCAAATATATGAAAAATAAATGCTCAAGTCCATCTATGTTTTTCAGTGTGCACACAAGGCAGAAATAATGACTCCATAGAGATGGAAATCAAGGACTTTTAAAACCAGATTTGTCATTGCCCTGTTAAGCTTAAAACAGGACATTGTGCCACCAGTTCCCACAGTTTTCTGTCAAGTCTCAGATGTAAAGTGATTTTATTTAAACACTCTGGTTCCTGAAATCCCTGGACTGTTGGAAAACATTGCCTTTCTTCAAAAAAACACATACAGTTTCTCAGATTAGGTCACAGGTGAGACAAAGATGACCAAGAGAAATGCAGGTCTATTTTTCCATACTATCTGTGCTACCTAAGTCAGTCCCAGCTGGAATTCTGGCTCAGCTCAAGGCTAATGCCCCTGCTACCCAGCACCCAGGGATTCACTGCCCTGACCTGGCACAGACATCCTGGAAAAGTCTTGTGCCAAAGACAAGGGCAGGATAAAGATACTGAAGAAGAACAAACTAAAAAGGCCTTTTGGGGTCTTCCTGATGCAGCATTTCCTCAGACAGATTTTCTGGAGAAAGGACCACCATAAAGAACCCAAATCAAAACCTTGTGATGGGAGGCTCGCAGGCTGCAAGGAATTTGGAAGGGGCTGGCTTTTGACTGCACTTATATGTTGATGACAACATATTGGTAGATAATTTTGAATGAATAACTCTTTGAATTTAATGTCTGAGCTCTGGGCCAGGGCAGCAGTCCCTTCCCAGGACAGGAAGGCTTGCTCTGGCCACGGACCCTGCTCACTGAGGGCTGGAAAGGCTTCACATCAGCACAGAGCTGAGGTTTCCTCTGACTGGAAATGTTCCTTCTGTTATTCTGAACAGTCTGTCCACACTTCACGGCATAAACTGCTTTAGAAATTACAGCCTGGAATGTAAACCCAGGCTGGGCTGGCTGCGGGCCCTGGCTGCTCCTCCAGGCCTCTCTGCCAAAGGGTATCTGGTGTCGGCAAGAGAATGAGGGAAAAAAGCATAAAAAAGCAAACACCTGGCTCCAGCAGCCATCCACCCTACTAGCCAGCACTGTCTGCTTTGTGCCACAAGAGAGGGGAGAACAGAACCCACATTTTGGACTGTCTACAGCCAAAACCAGCACAGGGACAAAATACATCCTCCAGCAATTACACTCCCCTCAGGTTTCCATCCACATCTGGATTTTTCCCCCATACCATAGAACTGAGCCTCTTGGAATGGCTCCTTGATCCACCAGCATTGGCATGGAAAGCCAGCAAGGCTGTTTTGGGTGAGAAACACTCAGAACTGCCACTCTGGGTGGTTTGGGGAAGGTTCCCCAGGAGCCCCAGGACCATGAGCGTCCCTGCCCCAGCCTCAGCAGCAGGAACAAGCAGGATATGTGTCAATCCATCCCAAACACAGCCAGTGCATGGGAATGCAGCCAAGGAAAGCAGTCTGGTCCAAGGCCTGGCCTCCAGATGTTGCCAGATAAGATAGAGAGCTTTGCACTGTGGCAATCAGACTTTTCCTCCCCTCTATTAACTCCTAAAGTATCAAGGGTTGAGAGGGCTAAAGTTCACACAGAGTAATGGGGTTCACAGTGATCCACCCCACATCAAGGCAAAAAAACCCAAAGCAGAGCCCAAGTAAGTCATGCTTTGGGTTGCATTCCTCAGCCCCTGTGATGGCCCCATTTTTATCAACACACCAGCCAGAAAAAGAGTGTCTGGCCCCAGATTATACACAATAATCATATCTTAACAGCAGTACTTGAAGGACACATCTTCTCTATTACTCCTGTGTTTTTAACGTTAAACTCTCTACCACCATATTTAAGACCAAAGAGGGTTCACAGGGCAAAAGCCAAATATGTTAAGAAGGTCTCGTCACATAAAATTGAATCTTAGGCACCAAAGAGAACAAATGAGACACTGGGTGAAGGCAGAAGCCACAGTGATGAAGCTAATGCTGGAACTCTTTATCTCACAGAAAAATGACTGGGTAGCTGCTCATTTGATGTGCAGCAATTAAAGACTAATTTACACAGTGCCACTTAGTGACAAGTATAATTATATCCTACTCAGGGTACATATCAGATAATAATTGCCTCCAGCTGAGCTGGAGGTTGTAACCCACTAAAAGAGACTTTAATGATGTGACCAAAGATGGATTTGAGCTGGAAAGTTTATGACTGACCAGAAGAGCACAGGAGCTGCTCACTGCTTTTTTAGGAAGACTGCAGTAGAAGCTTGATCTCCTCTATATAAATAATTGCACTGATCTATGCATAGATATATAACAAAGATAAGAAGGTACAAAACAAATTGGATTTCCAGGACAGATCATACAGGAATTTGTTCAATTCACAGGGTTCTGGTGCCAAAAGCTTTAAAAAAAAGTACTCTGCAGTGTCTTATGTGGCTGTGGTTACTCCAAAACACATCAACTACCACTCCCAGGATGCTGCTGGAATTAACTTTTAATATCCCTCATTCAAACAAAGCCCCAAAGCACAGAAACAAGCCTGGCTTCTAACACTTGCCTAAAAAATGAAGTCTCGTGTTAAGCTGCAGGCAAACTCGAGTTCTTCTGTAGATCAGAAGTGCTCAGCTGCACACTGGGGTGTTGCCTTTCCCTGGTCTTAAAATTAAAACTAAAACATGGTTTATGTGGAAAAGGGGTTTTTACCTAAGTTTTTTTGTTTCAGGATCCTTGGGTGCAGCACTTCATCCAGGTGGAATGCCCCAAAAATGCATGCACACTGTCACACCAAAATGCACACAATTATAGGCTTTGCAAAATTAACATATTTATCAAAGATTCCCAAATGAGAGGTTTGAGTGAACTTTCCATTCTGAGGAACTTTTTTCTTGGATGGGCCTGTCTTAGTTTATAAAAATATGTTTTGGAGACGATTTTGGTGTCTGGGGTTTCTAGACTGTTTGGTCTCCTGGTTTAACAGTGCCGTGGCTCTCAGTTAAATTATCAGGCTTGGAGAGTTACAAGTGTGGGGCTAAAAGCACTAAGAATACATAAAACTATATAAAAGTGTATTTAAGAGGGGTATAAAAGAAAAAGCAAAAAATCATTCTGGCATCAGGGGAAGAGATGTTGAGCGTGGCTGGAGCTCTGAATGTGTCCCCAGACCTCCTCAAGGAGAAGGAGGAATTACAAAACACAGTGGTGCTTTGGAGCACATACTCAGTGTTTCTCTCCCCAGACTCCATTGGTCTTCCCAGCCCCCAGCTGAGGACTGCAAAGGAAGAGGGGCTGGGATGAGGGGGTGGGAGCAGACCAGCAAAAGCCAGGTTGGTTTAGGGAGGCTTTGGGATGCTGGGGCTCCACATCAAGAATCCAGCTGTACTTGTCATAAGCATATTGATGCTAAATTCCTGTGATCTGGGGCGTACTTCAGCTGGTAGCTGCGTTGCACTGAGCAGCAAGGAGCAAGAAATAAAGCAGGACAACAGCACAGGTCATAAAAACTGAGCTCGGTAATAATTTGTGCTGTAAACTAAGCAGCTTTAGGGCTGCTCATGGATTTTATCAGCCTGTTCAGGGCAACAGCAGTAGCAGTAGAGGTAGTTTTGATTAACTGCCATAACATGACTCAAATGTGCAAGTGTAGAAATGCATCAGAATGGGATGTCAGCCCAATGGAACAATCAAAGTCACTTTAAATGAAATCTCAAGGCGTTTTCTCACACATATTTGTCTTCCTCCTCCTCCTCTGATGTGACGAGAGATATGAGTCAAATTTTATCCCTACTGCTAGTTCAGGTTTCTAACTGGAAAAGGATTCTCAAACAAGTTTATTAAACAGGTGAGGTGGCTCAAGAGTTTACCCTCAGTAGTTACACCCACGCTTGTGGTTCTGACTCTTTAGTGGATCAAAGAGAGTTCATAACAAAAAGCTGGAGAAAGCAATTCCTTTTTTAACTTGTCTTGAATTATAACACTTACTCCATTTCCAAAGGGGAGCTTCTGTAAGTTCCCAAGACAAAAATGTAAATAATGGAAATTGTTTTGATAATGCATTCTCCTCGACCAAGGAAGGAGCTTTGTCTTTGTTTGCTTTTCATATTTGTGAGACTGTGCTGCAGACAGACACACAGTCAGACACACGGACGAGCCCCAGCTAATAGGGCTAGAAGGAGAAAAGGTTTGTTCTCTTCTTGATATTAATAAAAAGCCTTCTGATCTTCTGGAATTTTAGAATCTTTTCTCTTCATTCTATGCGCAACAGCGACACACTCTCACTCCCACCATGAGGCCATGAGCCACCCCACAGAGGAGACACAGCTTGGGGCCCTAACTCCTCACCACTGCTCCCTGAGCAGGGTCCCTGTCCCTGACAGCCTGGGACTCGCCCATTTCTGACCCTGCTGGGTGATAGCTCCTGACAAAGGCCAGTCTTGCTCTGCAGGCAGAAGCTCTGTGCCAGCCCCGTCTCCTCCACAGCACCCTGATGTCACAGCAGGCCTTGGGAAACTCCCTCAGGGTGCAGTGGGTACCAAGACCTGAGGTTTCACCTGGCACTTAAACTTCACTTGTCCTTGGAAGTAAAGGACTGCTAAGGCTAGCCTGGGGTGAGGGATTCCTCTGTGATGATCACCATGATTTTGGGAGCAGGCCAATGACTGCTATCATTAGACCAAGACTGGTTTAGCAAGGCTGGATAAAACCTCCTGTGACCCTCTGTGCACTGTTCCCACTGTAAATATAACTTCACATGGGATCATACTTCCAGGCAGGAGCACGGGAACACACAGAGCTCAGCCAGTCCTGCCCCCAGGCTGGGCAGGGATGAACTCCCTGTTCCTGCTGTTCACCATCCTGTCTGCTACCCCTGCTTCCCTCACCCTCTGGATTCTCTCAGCTATTGGGAGACAACCAGGCTTCCAAGGCTTCCATCTCTGGCTGCTGTCCCCTTCCACAGCCACGACAGCCATCCCCCAAGCCCTTCAGCACACACCATCTCAGATTTTATGCCAGTTCTTGCCTGATCAGGGAGTCAGCAGCACACAAGGTCCTAGCACAGGCTCTGGGATGGGTGTGTTTGCTCATACAGACACCTCCAGATAAAGCACCTTGTTAACTCTGTTGATAATGGGCCAAAAGGTGTCCCAGGCTCTCTCCACAGAGCTTTGGTAATTAATGCCTTACACTTCCCAATCTTCACAGAAAGCATTTATAATTAACCTCTGCTTCTTTCCTTCCATATGGTGCAAAAAACAACTCTTACTTATCAAGAGCTCAGGAATATCTATTAAGCCATCTCAGTCAAATCAGGGCAGAAGCAATTTAAAAGCAAATTACAGACAGGAGATGTGAACTCCATTCTCAACTCCAGACACGGCACTGAAGAATAAAATGCCTCAGCTCCCAGGCTCTGTGCCAAGGGTAAGCAGCATGTGAAAACCTCTTCAGCCCACAGCACAAATCAGAAGGCCTTGAAGTGGAGAGCATGGAGCAAAATAACTAAAAACCCCAATTATGTAAGACTCATTGTTCTTATAATTGCTTGTTTCCAAGTTTACAGCAAAAGCATCAAGTTCTTCACGCTTTAATCTCGGTAACTAAAGTCTGAACTTGTTCTCCTGTGAACCTCCTATCACATTTGGGAGCACCTAATGAGTCGAGGCAGAATTGCTGAGCATGCTGAGCACCATCTCAGACCATTGGGGAGCACAAGGATAATGGGAAATGCAGCTGGAGGGCAGCACTGGGTACAGCAGGGTCTGCAGCTCAGGCTGGAAAAACACCAGTGCCAGCCTGAGAGAGTTCTCTCTGTCTGTAAAGCTTGTGGTACACTAGAAGCTCTGAGGGGGATGTGAGTGACCTGCAGGAGACACATAAATTGCTTCTCTTGCAGGGGATGTGGCAATGAAGCTATTCCCACATCCAGCACCAACTCCTGAGTGATCACAGGAGGATAAAGCAGAGCAGAGATCTGCAGCAGGCAAGAAAACACACTGTACCTCCAGATAAATCATGAGATAAGGACACACAGCAGCAGTGTGGGCAACAGTGTCAATACTGGCTGAAAGTCATGTGGAGAAACCCCCCGAGCAAACCAATGCACTCAATCAGTAAAAGCACCAACTTTTGAGATCCAAAATTACCAGCATGCTCAGCAAACATCACACCACCAGCTGCAGGGGATTGTATCTCAACCCTTGTTCCAATTGCACCAAAAAAAGAGAATTTTTTTAGTAATTCTGCTTCTTCTAATTTCTTCCGAATTGCATGTTTATTTTCAAAGCTGCCAGGCCAACACCCCACCACAAACAAGGTAAGTGTGATATTGCTCCAGATACTGCTGAGCTCTCTGCTGGCACTTGTTGATTCTTCCTTGGTCTTAGGGAGTACAAAAAGGTCCAGCAGCTCCTTGAGTGATACATACTGGCTTCTTTTATGTCTTACAAAGGGGGAATGTTTTACTCAGAAGCAATTGAGGAGTTAAAGAAAATATTACTCAGGTATTGAAGCTGTTAATCACACAGCACATAGTGCAAGGTGCACTGAGGGAAACCCTGAAAATAATCAGGAAAAGTGAGGCTGCCTTGCTGTCTCAGGATGAGCTCTGTCATCCTGCACCACAGGTTTTCTTGGCTGTCTCTCATTCCTCAGAGCTCTCCTCCCCCTCTGAAATCAGGCCCTGCTTTGCATATTCCAGTCTACCAGAGGAAGAAAACAAATCCAAAGACCGGCAAACAAGAGTGGTGGCAAAAAGAACAGTGAAACCACCAGAAATATTTTCCCAAATGAAGCTGCAGTAGCTCCCAGCACTGAGGACATCTCCAGAGCCAGAGCACCTGGGAATAACTACAGTGCTGAGGTCTCTACACATACTCCCGATGCCTTAGGTTTTAACTTTTATTTTTTCAAATCCTGCACTTCCCAGTGGCACTCTGAAGTTTCCTGTAGCTCATTAAGTGCTGTTGTCTATGCTAAGATAGACATAACAAAACCTCTCTAACTTGCTCTCCAAGGAAACCCAGAACAAGAGCTGGAAGCCTTCGTCTTGGGGACAGGGGGGCAAGCTTGGGCAAATTCCATCCTTGCCTGGCTTCTGCTTGGGGAATTGATGCTGAGATCCAAGTGGGAAGAACTCGGGAGCTGTCCTTGTCCATGTTGGGATGCACTGAGGCAGGAGCCTCTGGAGCCCAGAGTGTACCTCTGAAGGCCTTTCCAACCAATCCCTCCTTGATTCCTTTATTCCTGCCTGCTCTCTGTTTCTAGGGAGCCATTTAAGGCATCACTCCCAGGGGAAACCTTTGCTGTGTTTTCCCACTGCCAAAGCAATCCCCCCCAGGCGGTGGCACAGACATGGGAAGGGGAAGTGACTTCTCCGCACTCACTCAACAGGGCAGTGGCAAAGCTGAAACATGTCCAAACCCCAAATCCCTGAGCCCTGGTGCAACACTCCAGGTACAGAGCCACATGTTCATCCAGATGGCAGCAGGAGCAGCCAGCACAGGATGTGCCCTCGCTGGGAGGGGAAGAGCATCGAGTGGTGAAAGGGTTTAATATTTCATTATCGCATCCTTCCCCGCCACTTCTAATGTTAAATTAATCCCTGTCTGTCCAGATCAGATAAACTCATCCTCGAGATAAATTAGGTCAGCAATAGCCTGAATTTAAAAAGGAAAAAAAAAAATAAATCTGATTGAATGTTGAAAGTTTCTTCCATGGTTGATTTCCCCGTGAATTATTCATCCCAGCAGCAGCTCTGCATTGCTCAACAGAAACATTCCTATAGTCAAGAAAGCACTTCACCAGCAGAGCAGGGCAAAATAAGCCAAATTCCCCCAAAATACAGTGGCAGGTCACACCCTGTCCCGCAGTAAATCATCCCTCACAGAGCTGCACCCCTGCCCACCACCTTTGCCTCCCTTGTTCAGCAAGCACAAAAGTGTTTGCCTTTGAAGATTTGGCCTCAGGCTCAAAAACAGCCAAGAAATTCCACTGGGGCATTATTTTTTTTCACCCTGCCAAGAGCAGATTGCTGCAACAGTCATTGATAAAGTGACTCAGAGCCTCTGTGGGCTACAGACAAAAAATGGAACAGCAAAACCTTGGCTATTTCAAAGCTGTTGCAAAAACCTCTGTCAAATCATTTATTGGCTGTACCTACACACCCTTTAGTTTATCCTACAAGATTTTAAATGCCTCCTAGTATAGTGATGGTCCAGATTATCTTCTTACCTTATATAAATGAATTTAAAACTATTTCAGATCGATAGACAATTCCCTGCTCACAAATGAATGTGCTTCTACCCCAGAGAAACCTGAAAATGTGCTCTAATAATAAAAATCACCCCTTCCAAATAACACAGACATGCTGGATTTAGAGCTGTGCAGCTTTAAGTGTTAAACTATTCTCCAGGGCTTAAACCTCACAGGTTTTAAGGCAAAAGATGCTCTCAAAGATATATTTAATTATTATTAGATGGAAGACTTTAAGATACTGGATGGGAGATTAGCCTGTACAGAGACAGAAGCTGTTTTCTAGTTCTAGGAGACAATAAATCAGGCTGTTGGTCTGTCTCTGGCCTTGGCTGGTAATAGATCACAGACATTTTCATACCCAAGTTCAAATAACACACAGAAATCCAGCCACAAAGCAGTCACATTGCCAAAACACATCTTAAATAACACACCAAAAAAAATGGCCACAAACCAGTCAGGGGGCCAAAATGCATCAAATATTAAGCAGCCTGTGGTCTTCAGGATGTCAGGGTGAGACAGGCTGGTTGCTGATGGCTTTTCAAGAGAAATTTTGGGGGTTTGCAAGCCATTCCTGCCAAAGCCATGCCACCACAAAAGGAAAACGGCGCTCGGTTATTGGAGATCGTGGTTTGTGGAGCCATTTTATGAAATTCCCTCTGAGGTGGCTGTTTTAGAAAGGGTGGAAGAGGTGTGGAAGGTTTGGAGTTGTTAACATCTCAAAGGCAGAGAGTGGAAACAAAAGGCTGCAGAAAGCAGAAGGTGGCTGCAGCTGCCTCGTGGCTCCTTGTGGGGACAAGGGGCACCAGGAGGAGGATGGTAAAAAAGGCAGAGAGAGAAAATGGCGAAAGTTAGCATGTTGGGATTAAAAGTTCAGCATTTCTGGGCTGAGAGCCGGCTCCTCAGGGAAGGAAGGTAGAGAAGGGAAGTGGTGTCCTGGTCAGTGTTGCCTTTGCCTGGTCTTAAAATTACAACCAAAACATGGTCTATGGGGAAAAGAGGTTTTTATTTCAGTGTTTATTTCAGGATCCTTGGGTGCAGCACTTGGTCCAGGTGGAATGCCCTGAAAATGCACACACCATCACACTGAAATACACACAAATATAGGCATTGCAAAATTAACATATTTATCAAAGATTCCCCAATGAGAGGCTGGAGTGAAGCCCTCGTTGTGAGGAACCTTCTCCCTGGCTGGGCCTGGCTGAGGTTCCCAAATGTGTTCTGGAGAGGCCCTTGGTGTCTGGGGCTCCCAGGATGTTTGCTCTCCTGGTTTAACGGTGCCGTGGGGCTGAGCTGAGTTCTCAGCCTTCGGAAGGTACAAGTGTGGGGCTAAAAGCACTGAGAATACATAAAAGTATATAAAAGAGTATGTAAGAGGGGTATAAAAGCAAAAGCAAAAAAATCATTCTGGCATCATCAGGACTCAGGAACATGTGGCTGTGAGGAGCACAGTGGGGACCTCCTCACACCTTGAGATAAACACCAGAGAGTGGCCTTGAGCTGGTCCTCACCCCTCACACCAAGGCAAACCCTTTGTCCTTGGGAGTGTAAAACTGCAGCACGCCTGGGGTGCCACCCAACAGGACAGCCACCACCTGAGTGTGACACACAGAGTACACAGGCCATGCACATGTCACCAGTGTCACCCCTCCGGGGCACAGCATGCAGCACTCTTGGTCGTTCTGTAACCACACAGCAGAATGCAGCACGAGGAAGTTCTTGTCTGGAAGATAATTTAAAGGAAAGCAGCAGGATCCAGCTTCAAAGAACACCAGTGAGTCAACCTTCCAAGAAGCTTCACACCCTGAGCCATCAGTGGTGACTGCAGCCGAGAGAAAGGGAGCTGGGCTGGCATCAGAGCTCTGACCTTTGTGAGAATGGCCATGCAGACAGAGCTGAGGGAACAGTGCGTGCCTTCACCCGCTAATTCCAGCCCTTCCACAGCTCCAGAGCAGGAACTTGGTACCCAGCCCACGGGCACGTAAGAGGGCTCTGCTGGCACTCAGAAGGACTCATGTTACTGTAATTCTTCTGCGTTGAGAAGAGGCGGAAAATAAAACTCCATTTTTCTGCGATGATCCTCACTCTCCACTCTTGCACAGTATCCGTGGCATGTGGGCACCACACCAGCTCAGGGATACAGACACTGACTTGGGGAGCCTTTCCCTCCTCCTGGTGAATCAATCCCAGCTTGACCTGCTGGGAGCAGCCAGCAGGGACAGGCACAGGGAGCACTGAGGGGTGGGGTTAGGGCAGACAGGAGATCAGACACAGACTGCTTCCCACAGCCCGGAGGCACCAACAGACACCGGATGCTCTCCCATCACTTGGCATTTTTACTTCTGTCATACCTGGAATTTCTCAGCAAAGCGAGGAGGAGGAAAGCAGCAGCCCAGGGATCCCTCTGCTGGCCTCTGCTGCTCGGACCTACCACGGCGTGCTCCTCTGCACATCCCTCCTGCTCAGAGCAGGATTGGAATTTGGAAATTCAGGCTTCACTAAAAGCAGCAGGCAGCATGCAATGGTTTATCCTGCTTTAACGTGGATGCTCAATAACAAATGTGCTGTCACGTGCTGTATTCCTCAGCTCTGTTTTCAGTCCTCATCTCCAAGCTTAATACTCTCTGGATTTAGTACTGAGTCTGAAAAATACCATTCCACATAGGTTCTGATTGAGGACTGGGAGTAGGATTAGCTGACTTCTCTCAGAAGGTGCCAAGCTCCATGGAATCGACGTGACAAATAGAAGGAGAAATAGAGAGGCTGAGACAGGGCTACAGCATGAGCACAGCACTGAGCTGAGAGAGAAAAAGAGCAAGAAATGGAGAAAAGGTGAGACAGTCAGAGGCCAAGAAAATATAAAGAAGACAATGCCCTCAAAAGTGGCCAGAAAATAAGGACCCCTTACCCTGTGACCAACACTCAGAGGCACCTCCAGCCCTGCCCTGAAGGGACACAGCAGGAATAGAGTTGGTCCTGTACATTTACAGCTGCCTTTTACTTCATATTTTCATCTTTCTAATTCCACTAATCCTGAGGGGACTCTAAAGATCACAGCTATGCTGTATATTGAGCTTCTGCTGCTGAGATCTATACAGGCACAACTCTGAACTGCCAGTTTGAGCTGAGAGCAGGACATACTAATATTCAGAATAACAAAAACAAGAAAAAAACCCAAACAAATAAACAAAACCTCAAGGTTAATCCCATCCTTTACTGGCTGCTTTGTGATTCATTCAGGTTATGGCTAAACACTTGCAAACAGAAATGAATTGACAAAATTAAACTCTCGGCTTATCATTGTGACCAGAGTTGCACCTAACCCAGGTCACAGATGCAGCTGGCTGCAAGGAGGACCAGCAGAACAGGCTGCCTGCTTGGCATGGGGATGAAGATACTTGAATTTAAGCACCCTCCTATGGCAGGGTTGAGAAAAGGGCTTCTTTACTCCCTAAAGAAAAAACCGAGACCTTCCCGAAGTTTCCACTTCTATGTTTAATTCTCTCCAACATAAGCAAAATAATTTAAAAATTGCTTCACTGCCAGCATGGGCTCCAGCTCAAGGGGAAGCTCCTTACCTGCCTCCCTCCCTACTAAAAGGACATCTTCCCCTTTTTCCCTCAGTCTCCAGAGCTGCTGCAAAAGCACAGCTCCCTCAAGTCACAGGCTGGTTTTATGAGATGCCACACGACTGAAAAACCTTCACCTCAGACCTCGGTGCTCTCCCCATGGAGGAGCAGCTGCTCACCAGGACCCACCCCAGGTAACAGTGACAGTAACACCTGTGACACCTTGGTGACTCTCAGCCAGTAAATGAAAAGTCCAAATCTTCTCACACCACCAGGAACCTGAGGGTTCAGACTGAGCTCAGCTCTGAAACTTTTCTCCCCCAAACACTGGTCTTGCTGCTGGCTGTGCTGACACAGGCCCTGTGCTGGCCTCTCATGCACTATTTCTTAGCCAGCAGCCACTCCTTTTCTAGCCCAGCCTCTCCAAGGTAGCAAGGTTTTGTATTTATTCATAAAAGCAAATAATATTTCCCCGTGTGGAGCAGGTGTTCCCATGGAAACGATTCAGACACATTTATATGAATGGACAATTTTACAAACTGCACAAAAATCCTGGACATCATCAGAGCTGAGGGCAGACCCAGGGACTAAACAAAGTTCTTAAACCTCAGTAGCAGCTGTGTGGAGATAAATTGCCATGCAGCAGTGGCAGGCAGATGCAAGGGAGCTGGAATCTCCACTAATGCTGACTTTGAGCAGTGGGATACAGCAGGCAAGAGTCACATAAAGCAGATGGTGCCTGAAGAATTTCTTTACCAACAGTTTCTTCTACAGGTGATATCAGGTTTTGGACTCATAAATCATAGTGAAATGTCCCCCAAGACAGACCTACATTCCCCCAGGAAAAGGTTCTCCAGCACCATGAACCCTTGCACCAGGGAACAGAGGAGTGCAGAGCTGGTTTTCATTGTGGAGCCGCAGAACCCTCACAAGGAACCAAACAGGAGAGTAAACCACAGGCCAGAGAGGTCTCACAGTGCTCAAGTCTGCCTCAACAGAACCACTGCTGTACACTGGGAAGCCTCTGGCTGAGCCCCTGGCACTGACCTTCACCTGGGCTGGGTCCAAAAACAAACCTGGGATAAGCTTTTGCCTGGTCTGTTAAGAAATTGAGACTGAAAGGAGCCAGTACATGTTCATCAGCACACATCACTTGCTCACTCTAAGAGTGTTTCCTGGGGACAGCAGGAGCTGTCAGTGCTGGCTGGTGGCTCTCAGGAGAGTTAGCTCTGAGGCAATGACCACATTTGTGAAATATTATTTCTACTCATTTTACAGCCACCTTAAACTGGAGTGCAGGCTTCAGTGGACCCCCAGTGTAAGGTGAGGCCCCCAGCCCTGAGTCAGACATGCAGAGAAAGGAGGCAGCCTCTCCTCACAGCCTCAGGTATCTCAGCTGTCCCACTGACAGACCCATGGGGTTTTACAGTGCTGGCTACCTAGAAATGGCTCCCTAGAAACAGAGAGCAGACAGGAATAAAGGAATCAAGGAGGGATTGATTGGAAAGGCCTTCAGAGGTACACTCTGGGCTCCAGAGGCTCCTGCCTCAGTGCATCCCAACATGGACAAGGACAGCTCCCGAGTTCTTCCCACTTGGATCTCAGCATCAATTCCCCAAGCAGAAGCCAGGCAAGGATGGAATTTGCCCAAGCTTGCCCCCCTGTCCCCAAGATTGTGGTTTGCACTTGTTGGGCCTAGGAGGGTCTGGGTGTCCTTGGAGAGCTGGAGAGGCTTTGTTGTGTGTGTGTGAGCATGAGAGAACAGCACTGAACGAGCTCCAGGGAACTGCAGAGTGACACTGGGCAGGGCAGGGTTGGAACATAGAAAAGTTAAAACCTAGGGCATCACTGGGAAGTACAAAAGAGCCACAAGCAAGTCTAGAGACAACTGCTCAGAGACCCCCACAGGATGACACAGTCCTGCTTTCCTCTGCCCCAAGCTCTCAAAGGACCCAGTGCTGGAGAAGAGGCACTAAAAGCCATTCTTAGGTGAGGCTGCTGAAAAAGCAGACTCTGGTCTGGTCCTACAGCTCCAACTGTAACTCACTGCAGCCTTCGTGGCCACCATCATCACACGTGTGACCCTGCCAGGTGGGACACAATTACCATGAAAGTGTTCATCAGGCACATCCAAAGATCTTGTTCCCAGTTCCAGTAACCCCATTCAAAATCCCTCCTACTTTGGAAAGCTGCTTTGCAGGCCAGGAGGATGGGCTGAAGTAACCAGGCTTCGACTCAGTCTGCCAGCTGTTTTCCTCCTCTCATTGAGATGTTTTACTGGGCAGTGGAGTCATGAGACTGCCACTTCCTTCTGCTGGGATTTCAACAGCTCTGCAAATGCCATCTCACAAAACAGAGAATCTCAAAGCAACACACTGCCAAGGTTATCAGATTTGGGCAGCACTTGCCAAGTAACACAAGCAGGCTTGGAGGTGAGATTGTTCTAACTGGCAAAACAAATTTCAGCTCCTCAGCAGGAAGGAAAGGTCCTTTCTATGAGAGATAATTTCTTTATTTGCATATCAACTAATGATCTTTTGACGTTCACTTTAAAGCTGCTCTAGAAAACTCTTTCTGCTGTAAAAAGTTTGAACTGGTCACAGTCCAAACTGCACAAAGAGCAGGCTGTGTCTGCAGTGCCAGCACTAATCAGCAGGGATCCAAGCTCAGCTTTTCCATATGTGCTCCTGCACTGCTCCCTCCAATTTACAAACCAGAAGTTATTTTGTGAACTCCTTTAAATTATATGCAAGTGTCAGAACTACTTTAAATTATACATGGGTGTCATCAAATTTTAAACTGCTCAGGGATAATTCACTGCAATGGGGAGAAGCCCATCATATAAATTTTTGGCCAAAGTAATTGCACCCACGGCTTTGCAAACATACCATAAGTCAAGAAATTTACCAAATATGGGGCAAATTTGCACTCTGGATTAGTTCCAGCCTCACCACAGTATTGGTTGTGGCTACAGAAGTGGGAACCTCTTACATAAACATGGGGGGAAATGAATTCCCAAAATCCAGAGAGGCCAGAGAACTACCCTCAGAAGTTGTCACACATCAAGCACCAGGCAGGTCTGCAGCCCCCTTTCCACAATGTCCAAAACCACAGTTTGGAAAGCACTTGTTTGTATCAGAAAAGCTTTTTCCTCCTTGAAATGAGGGTAAGATGAGCTGTTGGTGTCTTGCAGTGGCTGATGGTGAGGTTTGGTGCTCGTTCACGGTGCAGGGTACCAAGGGTTGCTCCTCACCACTGGGCTTTGCTTAACATCACCCCCTTTATTCTGTTATTTGCCACTAAACCAACCCTTAATGCAGCTGTTCCTAGTTTGTGGGGAGAAAAATTGGGATTGAACCAAGGCTTTGGTATAGGATGATAATCATTGTCAAAATGCAATAGCTCATAAACAACCCTCCAGCCATGGGTTTGATCTGTGACTACCAAACAGTTTGCCACCTTAGATTTCTGATTGCTCTTTGCATACACCCAGAGACTCCTTCAACCTCACAGCTGCTGACACATAACAAATTCCCATCTCCAACCGTCCCGAGGCCACAGAGTTTAAAGGAAGCAGGGCTTACAGGGTTTTTGCAGGTAAGATCCTGTCACCTGCTGAGGAGGAGCAATGGAAGGAATCCCTGCAGCCACAGCAGAGCCCAGCTCACTGCTTGAGGACAAGGAGTCATGATCTATATTTATTTGAAGGAAAAGGGACAAAGACAGCGTAACTGGAGCAAAAGGAGAACATTTACTTATGCCTGTGGTAAATCCAGTCTGTCCAAACAATCTCTTAAGCTACTCAGCAAGCTGCAGGATAGATTTCTTTAGCTCATGCCCACCAGATGCAGAGAGTGGAGATTTCAGGCCTGTTCCCCAGGAGAGAGAGCTCTGGGGACTCCACTCTGCTCCTTTGGGACACTAACTCAGAGGCTTCTTGAAGTGGCTTTTCCCTGAGATCCTGAGCACCAAACCATCTTCGAAGGTGCTGCCAGGTTTTATTTCATAGACTCTGAGCACTCTGCTGCTGACAGCACAGCCCCTGAACAGCACACAAAATGTTTCTACAGCTGCAAGGAGTGTCAAAAGATCCTCTTAGTGAATAGCATCACACCCAAAGATTTTGAAGGATTCATTAAGCAGATCTAACCATCCTCTTCCTCCAGCTATTCTGTTCCTGCAGGGGAAGATGCAGCAGTTACTGCACAGCTGAATCAGTCCCACAGCTTTACTGCATGCTCCACACATGATCTCATTTATCAGTTTATCTGTCCCAAGCAGGTGATAGGAGTCCATAACTTACATAAAAGCATTTGTTGTGGCCATTTGTGTAACAATAAGAGTCGTGAGGCATTGTCGCTGTTGGGGTGGCCACGACACACACCGACTGTGGTTCGGATAAAGTGTAAAAAGCCTTTATTAAATAAAGTAAGTTCTTTCTATAGACTTTTGGATGTTATCATTTGTGTTATATAGTTATTGGTTACTAAATTACTACAGTAGATTCATTGGCTATTGTTAACTACAATACACTACCATTGGCTACCTTTGGCATAAGCATTCAACATTCAGAAAAATACCAGGTGCAGATATGTTGCTGTTTTTCTCCTTTTATTGTTTAGCTTTCTTGCTTCTATTGATACTACTTTTACATGAGTAAAAACTAATTGTTTTTCTTCTCTCAGGCTTTTTTCAGCCAGAGTATCAGGCCTGAGCCATGATTTTACAAAGGCAATGAGGCTCTCATTTTATAAGGTTTTACTTATATGCAATAAGGCATCACTGTGCTCAGGCACTGCTCAGTTAGACTGAGACACTGACAGTGGCTGTCCTAAGAGAATTCCTAATTGGAGAGGAGGAGGAAGAAGGAAGGCAGGTGTCCAGGTGGGGAAGGGCAGCACTGCCACTTGCAATGACAAAGGACCCTGCAAGAGGGCAAGAAGTGAAGCTCCCCTGTTCTTCCTTGTCATGACTGACCAAGATCCCACCCCTGCAAGTGTTCAAGGCCAGGCTGGATGGGGTTTTGAGCAGCCTGGTCTCATGGAAGGTGCCCTGCACGTGGAAGATTGGAATAAGTTGTTCTTTGAGGTCCCTTCCAACCCAAACCATTCTCTGGTTCTGTGAAGATACTCCTCTAGCCTAGAGATCCCTCCACTATTGAATGTGACACATCCATGCATGCCAATGAAAAGCCAAATGCAGTGTGGAATCATTATCTTCCAATATGCCAGGCTGGAAGGTTTTTTTGATATGTGTTAAAAAGCAAACATTCTCTTGCCGTGATCAAACTGCCTTAATTCCCCCCAAAGCTCCTTTAGACTACAGCACGGAGAGTGGGGCAGGATAACCCTAGAGCAGGTTGGAAATAGTCACACTACCCCACTGATCCCTCAGGCTGCTCCTCTCCAACAGCAAAGAGAGCTAAACAGCATCCCTGACCCCAAACAAGCTACACTGTGCACCAGAAATTCATGCTCCTGCTTTTGTTTGTCACAAGTTTTCTGTGCTGGCCCTGTGGGATTTCTGAGAGCTCTCTGACCTGTGTGTGAGGCCATTTAGATCTCATCAGGTAGGGACAGCCCCTGGGAAATCACTTTTTGTAGTTCAGCCTCATAAACAACTTTGTAAAGGAAGAATATCTGATGAAACACAAATGAAACAAACAATACAAATGATGAAACAACTGACATGACTCAAACCCCCAAACCAGCATGAGATCTCAGAGGGGAGGAATGCAGAGATTAGAAGCTTTCCCCTGAAGACAGCACTTAGAACTGGGGTGGTTTCCTTCCAAATTGGGTCACTGGTCCCATTTTTCAGACTACTGCTTTGGATCTATTCCACCTGATAGGCCAATTCTTCCACTCGGTCACATCCCTCAGGGAAGTCATAGCCTTCTGTCTGCACTTTCCCTGGGAACAATATCAGCTACAAACCCAGATTTACAACTTGGCTGAGAGAGGAGAGCTGAGGAAAGCAGAGAAGGAACAACTCAGTCAAACAAGATATGGCTGTGGTCAGTAGGAGAAGTGCCAAGGGAAGCACTGGAGGAGGGGAGGGAGGTCTGAACGAGCTCTGCTCAGAGATGTGCAGACCTGCAAAGCTTTGGGAGCACTGGAGAAACAAAGACACATCCAGTGAACTTCCACCCTGGTCCAGCCCAGTGGCCCCAAGGGCCAGGAGGAAAAGTGATGGTTTAGGGCATGTGGCCCTCATCCAGTCTGCAGCACAAAACAGTGTTTCAGGCTGGGGAAGTTCCATTGCTTTTGGGGTTTTCCCAAAGCCATTCTGGCTGGTCATCCCTCGGTGGGGCTTCCTGCATTACAGTCTCCTCTTTCCTTGCTATCCCAAAAAGTAGTGTAAGTGTGTGTATATATATATATACATATATATACATATATTTCAGGGGAAATGTTCTCCCATGAGCTCTGTAGCTGAGTCAGGAAATTGCATTTATATTTGTTTCTCACTGGTATCTGTTCCCCACACCTCCCTGTAAAAGCCAACAGCATTCCCCACCAGCTCTATTCCTTCAGCACTTCTCTGTAACCTCACCAAGGAAAGCTTCATCTCTTCATTCTCCATGTTTCACAGCCAGGCCCACACTCCCCCACACAGCACAGAACTGCACAGATGCTGGAGGTATTTCACCACCAAGACACAACTTCAGGCAGACAGAAGTGCCCACTTCCAAAACCCAGTGTGCCAAAGAGCCTACAGAGCACCTGCATTTTCCTTTAACTGGGTGGATGTGCACGACATGAGACAACAATATCAAACATTTTAAAAAATCCATACATCCTTTTTCATTCTCTCCAATAATTTTCCTCTTAAATTTCCATCTAAAAGGAAAGGGACATGATATCTCAGGATGAAGCTCCAGTTCTAGATCAGTTAAAACCCACTTTTTTGGCTAACACCCCTCAGCTCTGGTTTGTGCCTGTGTGCTGAGCAGATCTGCACTCACCACACTCAGCTCTGAGATCCAGGCTACAGCACTGAGCTTTGGGTCACAGTCACTGGGACTCACCTCAAGAAATTCAGTGCTGGTCAGGGATAAATCAAATCCTAAGGTGATGTGTCCTCTGGTAGTGCTTGTGTCTCCTTTCCTTGACCAGACAGCAAGAGTTTCAGAAGCTGAAATTACATGGAGTAAGTCCAGGCTGCCATGGGCATTTGGAGGCCAGGTAAAATGGATGCAACACCTTCTGGTCAGTGATTTTGGCTGCCACATTTCACAAAGTTAAGGCAAAAAAGCCCCAGGTTTTCAACATTTTCACACAGGACTGGTGGAGCAGGCCACAGGCACACTTCATCTTTTTTAGAAGCACAATTCAAACCTCATCTCTGGCCCATGCAAAATGGCTGGAAACTCTTCCTGACCCCAGTTGACTTCTCATGATTAACAGCCTCTGTCACTTTTATTTTGGTTACTCTGAACACAGTTGCTATTCTGTGCCCTGATGTAACATCACCAAGATCCAAGGAATCAAACCAGCCTGGGAAGTGGCGTAAAAAAAAAAAAAATCAGAACAACAAAACGGTTTAAGCCTAGCCAGACAAAACAGAGAAAAGGCTGAAAACCAGTTTGGTGGCACTTTGAAGAGTGGGGATGAACAGTGCCATAATTCATGACATAACCAAAACTCCAGACAGGACAGAATTGGCTCACTGAAAGCTCAAATTAAACCTCCTTTCTAACAAGCCCTGATCTGACCCAGGCTGGAGGTGCCAGGGAAGCAGCAGCCTGTGCTCACCAGCCCCTCAGCACTGCATGGCCCTGAGCTGGTGGCCACAGGCTCTTCTGTCTCAAAATAGCTCCCAGAGGGAGCATTCCCAGAAAACAAGGAGATAGAGTGCAAAGACAAAATGTGACATTGGCCTGGATCCCAGGTGTGTTCTCAGCTCTGTGATTACAGTGCAAACCCCACAGAAATGGATCACATCTGAAATTAATAACAGGTTTTCCCCAGGGAATAAAAGCCTTGTCCCTTGTCTGTGCCACACAAGCATTCAGAAGCAGGGCAGAGCCAGAGCTCTCCATCTCGGGCTGTTGTTTTGTAGACACTGTGTGGACATGGAGTTACAGGGCTAAACCCATGGAAATAGTTCAGCCACTGCTCAAAAATGCAGAGGGAAACGGTGCTGGAGGAGACCCAGAGCTTCCCCCACTGAGGGACACCACTGCCACAGCAGCAGGACGTGGGCACAGCAGGTTTAGGGGACACGTGCCACTCCAGACTGAGATGGACACAGCAGCGTGGGCTGCAGAATAACACAGGAAATGAAAGGGAAGGCAGAGTGGGGTGCATTAACCCAGAACATTTCAGGTGGAGAGGGGAGCTCGAGCTAAGCCAAACCACATTTGCATTCCTGCACAACAACTTAGGTACAGGGAGTTGAGATCAAAGACAACCAATAAAAGATAATTATTCTGGAGACTGGCTAAAATACAACCACCTGTGCCCAAGCTCTGATTAAGCACAGCCTTCCAAACTAATCTCCAATGGAGTGCTGGTGGTTTGGGCTCAGACTCAGCCTCTTCTGGCCAAGGTCTGATGAATCAGAGTCAACTCACAGCCAACTCCCAAAACCCTTCTGACACGTTACCAGTGCAGGAGGGGAGCAGGCCGAGGGTAGCAATGCAGTTTGAGGATTTCATGTGGATTCTTTCCAATTGTTTAATTACAAGAGGGACTGGTGGAGAGGGATTTCATTTTCAATGCAGCAGTTTCAGTGAGGAAGCCAAGTGAAGATCCCTTACAGAGACAGAGCCTGACAAGGAACATTTCTTGGACATTTTGCTTCAGTCTTCTACCTACCTGTTGCTTTCTACCTTTTCTGCTTTCTACTTCTAGCCTTACTCTTCCTTTGTCTTCAGGTGACTCACCAGGATCCTCTTTGGCTCCAGTTTGTAGCTCACATTCAATGAGGCAGTTCCTGCTCTGCAGTAGCTTCCTGCAGCACTGCTCTCAGTCCACGCCATGCAGACACAACAGCCCGGACCACAGAGATGCTGCTATTCAGTTCTTCTTACCATGAAAGCTGAGAGCTTGTGCCCATTCCCCACCTACCCTGGAGACACCTTTCATCTCTGCACACCTCTGACCTCTAAAACTGTGTCACAGAGGGGTGGCCTCAGAGCAGCACAACCTTGGGATGCTCAGAGCTGCATTTGGTCTGCACAGCCCATGTGATAGACCACAGCCTGTCCACAGCAGGAACTGATGCCTTAAATGGCTCGCTAGAAACAGAGAGCAGACAGGAATAAAGGAATCAAGGAGGGATTGATTGGAAAGGCCTTCAGAGGTACACTCTGGCCTCCAGAGGCTCCTGCCTCAGTGCATCCCAACATGGACAAGGACAGCTCCCGAGTTCTTCCCACTTGGATCTCAGCATCAATTCCCCAAGCAGAAGCCAGGCAAGGATGGAATTTGCCCAAGCTTGCCCCCCTCTTGCCAAGATTGTGGTTTGCAGTTGTTGGGCCTAGGAGGGTCTGGGTGTCCTTGGAGAGCTGGAGAGGCTTTGTTGTGTGTGTGTGAGCATGAGAGAACAGCACTGAACGAGCTCCAGGGAACTGCAGAGTGACGCTGGGCAGGGCAGGGCTGGGAACATAGAAAAGTTAAAACCTAAGGCATCACCACTCCACACCCACAGACCCTCTCCTCCTTGCCTTTCCTCCTCAGGATTTTACCCCTTCTTTGCAACACCACCATGAGCACTTCCACCCCTCCCAAGGACAGCAGTGAGGGCTTTGGCAGGAGCCCTGCACTTGCCTCATGCCTCTCCCCACAGGCAGCTGGCAGGCACAGCCCAGCCTCAGCCTTTCCCTCAGCTCGTTTGCTTTGGAGCCCAGGCTTATTTTTGCAAAGTCCTTGCCCTAGGAACGTATTTCTAGCAGACCATTTAGGAGCCTGGCATTTTCCCTGCCCAGATGACCTGCTGTCTGTTGGGGCCCCCCTTCACACATTCTCTTCAATTTAGCAGTTTACTTAGTAAATGTTATGGTCAGCACCTTGACCTGACCCATCACAGCTCACAGCACTTTGTCACTCCTTCCTGCACAAGTGGCATGAGCCAGCTATGCAGGAGAGTGTTTAACCAAGCAACTGGAGCCATGTCCTCAGCAGGGGCAGCCTGGCAGAGAAAAGAGTATTTTCCTTGGTAGCAAGCACCTGGCAGGCAAACCAGCTCCATCTTACAGCTCTGTCTTGCCTCCCTTACTCTCAGAAGCATCTGCTTTGTGCAAAATTATCAGAACACGGCCCTGTGCATTTCCCATTCCTGACATTTTGGTCTCATCTACATCAAAAAGACCCATGGCATGTGAGATTTATACCTTTTGCAGTATTTGATGTTGACAGCTCATCCTTTGCATCAATAGCAGGCTGCACCACCTGAAGTGCATAATCACTGTAGTATATAATCATAGACCATTTCTTGGTAAACACCACCAATAAAGCACTGAGCAGATTTTTTTTCAGTCTATTCCTGTCTGGTGCTTTTTGCTCCAAGCACTTCAGCAGCCAGCAACACATAGCAGTCAGCAGGCTTTTATGGCTGGGGCCAATAAAACAAAACCACAGGCAAAGTGGCTTGGAGATTTTCAGGGCCTGAGAAGCCCTGTGTTCTGAGGCTGCAGGAGGAGGTTGGTTATTAAATGCCACATTAAATAGACTTTCAAGCAAAGCACTGCATTCTGCCAGCACAGGAACACAGCTGGAGTCCCCCTCTGTCCTCACCTCAGTGCAGGAGGGCCTCCCGTGACTCCCTGGCTCTAGAGATCCCCAGTACATCCACACATTACAGGGCTCAGATCCCACGAAATTGCCAAAATCGAGGTGGCTAATGAACACTGTAACACTACAGCAGCTTTTAAAAGATTATTCTGAGCCTTTTCTTCGTGTTTTGTGTCTTCCCCAAAACCTTCTCAACCAAAGCCTGTGTGTCTCTCTCCTCTTGCTTTGCTGGACCTGGCCTGTTTGGAGCAAATTTCAGCCTCCTGCATTTATGAACCAGCTGCTTAGATCCCCTCCAGAGCCTTCCATTATTAATGCCTTTGCTTTTTTGGGGGTCTGCAAGTTTCTCTATTCCTCATTAATATTGGGTTTTTTCCCATTTCACTTGCCTGGAGGTTGATATATTTCTCCCACTCCTCCTTGAAGATCCTGTTGCAATTCACAGGGCTAGTGATTGAAAAAGTCACACTCTTTTTTTTATTATTTATTACAGTACTATGGATGATTCCCAGTATTTATGAGCATTTTTTCCTCCAAGGAGGTGCACAAATACAGAAATGCTAAACACACTGAGATCTACAAGGGAGGAAATCTGTCACAGCTCAGAAAATGTACAAGTCTGTTTCTCCACAGAACAGTCATCCATGTTCTTAATTGGACTTAGTATTTATAATCACTCAAGTTTGTGTTGAAGAGCCCTGTTAACTCACCAGAGAATAATTATGCCAAGTCACCTTCATATTTCTCATTTAACATATTCCAAGAGATAACCAAAGAAATTAGGGGAGAAGACAATTACAAAGGACAATAAGTAAGCTGGAGACAGACAACTGAGCTGGTGGCAGGCAGGGACTGCAGGGACAGAGCTGCCAGGTGTCCTCCTGCTCTGGGAGGGTTGGGAAAGGTCTGGGAGCAGGGCTAAAGTGTCACCTGTGTGGCAGGACATCCCCCCTCTCTCATGGCTGGGGCATTTGGAAGAGATAACCATGGTCAGATTGATGGCCCAGCCATGAGAGAGGGGGGATGTCCTGCCACAGAGGACATCTTCACACCCTGAGACCCAGCACACACCTTGGTATGAGGACAGATGGGGGAAGAGATAAAGGAAAATAAACATAGGTGACCAAGAAACATGGTTTTTATGGCTATAAAAGCCCGCAGAAATTATCACAGAGCAGGAGTCTCTTACACCCTCCTTGAGGGCTGTGAGGAGATTTCTCCTTGGAGCTGGACACAACTTCAAATTAATCCCCCGAGGATTGAGAGAGAGGATTTCGATGTCTACTCCCTTCAGGAACTGGTGGTAAGAAACATTGACTCCTAAGTTATACTATTTCTTAGCCAGCTGTAATTTTATGGTATCTTTAACTCCAAAAGTATGTAATAATATTGCCCTTTTTGTCTTGTGTAGTAATAGTCTGTTTAAGTGTTATGTCTGTGTCTGTTAATAAATAATCCATTTTATAACAGACTGAGTCAGCCATTATTAAAGAGCTTGCAAATCAGAGTGGATTTTTGGGGTGCTGTCCACCTCAGTACAGCTCCTGCCTGCTGCCAGAGGCCTGGGCAATAGGCAAGGGCTGATTTAAACCTACATCATCCATTGGTAACAACCTCCCACTGCCAAGGAGGACAGGTGAGTTGTGTCCATTCAAACTGGGACACACACCCTGTTCTGCCTGGGGACATCTCCACAGAGTGTTTGTGCAGATGGGAGGTGATGCCAGCCTGGTCAGACCACCCCAGTGCTCTGCACACAGGGTTTTATGCCAGCTCCTCTTAGGACACTTGAGTGAGTTTTGATGTAACTGCTTATGAACAGGCACAAGTCCACAGAAGAAGTGAGTTATTAAACTTCTCACTGAGCAGCAACCTCAAGCTCTCAAATGAAATGCTCGAGGACAAAGGACTTTTCTGGAAATAGACCCGACCCAAACCTCAAAGATCTCTTGTTCTTCCATGATTTCTGTTTGGGTGGTTCATGGCTCTAATGCACAGGAGGCAAGGCTCTGCTGAGGATGATGTCTAGCTCAGGACAGGGCTTTTGTCTTGTTGGTAATGACGCCCAACTTAAAACCATCTTTAAAGAAAGAGGGAGAAAAGATTACTAAAAAAACCCCAAAACCTAACACAGCACAATAAAACCTTGACACCATAACATCCTTGTGTGCTGCAGGCTCTAAGCACCACGTGAAACACTTCCCTGCTTTTCCCTGCACACAGATCTTCAGCAAGACCGACTTGCTGCTCAAGCCCAAGGTCTCTTACTGCGTGATTTATTTTTTTTCCCAGCTCTACATTAAGAGCACCACCCCAGAAGTGAGACAGTGACACCCACCCTGACAGAAATGCACGTGTAAAGGAGGATGATACGTGAGAACAGCTTAAAGAATGAAAGATTTAAAGTGCCACGAGAGGGACATTCACACTTTGTGGGGTGTACAAATAGATAAGTACACCAACCTGAACATAACAAATCCCCAGTGGAGCATTTCACAGGCTCCAACTTGTGCAACACATCCCACTGCCATAGGAACCAGAATGCTGCAGGGCTTTGGGGTTTTATCTCCCTTGTTATCTGAACTCCCTGAGAGCAGAGACAGGCAGGAGGAGTGGGCAGCATCCCAAACACACCTAGATCAGAGGATGTCACATGAGATTACACCTTGTACCTGGCAAGTTCAGGTTTACCCCAACATTTGTTTGGGATTTCTTAAATGCCATCGAGGTGCAATAATGTATTTTGCCTGCCCAGCTAAGGCCTCTCCGGTATCTGGCATCTTGGAGGTCTTTTCCAACCTTAATAATTATATGATCCCATATCTGGACAGTAGTGCTTGTTTGGATGGCTAAGAATACACTGCCCAGGAGAGGCAGTGATGTCTCATAATACAGAAAAACTATCATCAAGAACAAACCAGAGAGAAGAAATAAAAAATCTCTTATCACACCATTTCAGATTTTATATTTTGATCAAATTTGGGATGGGGTCAGAATTTCTGCCTTCCCAATGATATTTCTAGAAGCTCCTATGGCTTTCTCCTCTTCCAGTTACCTGGACTCATTCTTAACAAACAGCTCCTTCCATGAGGAATAAATTTCTAGCAGCATTGTGAACAATAACTGCAGTTTTTCCACCCAAGGAAAGAGTTTTGTAGCACAACTGCCACTTCCTATATCAGACCAAATTTCAACTGTGCATAAGTGTTAACAACATTATCCAAAGCATTTTTAATCTCATGGCTCTTCCAGGGAATAGGAAGGATCTGAGTGACTAAAAAACTAACAGGAGCTATCCTGCCTATTATGTACCATCAAAATACAGCCCACAAATTCCTCCCCTTCTTTTGAATAGTGGCCTCACACACTCCTTGAAACCAAGAAGCCAGATTTTCTCTCTGAGCAGTGAGTTTCTGATGTAAAGATAAGAGCCACTAAATGCCACTGATTTTCCTCCTTATCTGTAGGTGCATCCCAAGCTCTTCTCCACCAAGGCGAATCCTTTCACAAGGTGCCACACTGGAACAAAGCAGGTCCTCCCCTGCCCTCCCCAAAAGCTCACAGTCTCTGGAGCTCACATCAACTTTCTCAGGAGATTTCTTTTTTGTACAGTCAAAAAAAAAAAAGATACTGAAATCTGGCTTTTGATTTCTTCCCTGTCATTATTAGTATTAAACCATATTTTGCCTGCATTGTAAAAACCTCCATTATGATGGACTCATTAATGCACTCCCTGGCTCCTTCTGAATTAAATCACTGATAAATTCTATTCTTTTATTTTGCCTTAGTGGGGTTGATGGATGAGCACCACAAATGACTAAGAAGGCAATAAGCTGCTGCAGCTCAGCTATTATCAGACACAATGGCCCTCCTCTGCTTGGATAGAAAGAGCAGTGAATGACCTCAGTGCCTCTGCCCTGCCAGGCTAGCTAACCAGCAGAACAGGAGCTTAGACAGTTCACTTAAAGGAGAAAGAAAATGTAAAACTCCAGCCTCAGCACCAGCTCAGTCTCTCAGCCTGATGTGCCAATCCTCGTGGTATTCTGGGGTCAGGTACATTCAGGACATTCACCCAATACAATCAACAGACTGAATTCTTTGCCAAAGATTAGGAGTGACTCAAACTCAAATGAAAGGAAACAAAACATACTAATCTCTTACCTCAGCTGGTGCCATAAACTCTCATCTGAAACCATTTGGCAGTTCAGAAAACCACGCTGCAAAAAGCCCTTTAACAACTGAAATGTTTGTGTGTCCAGCTGGTGGGAGGAACACTTTACATCTCTCTGATTTCCCATCCAGTGGCACCTCCTGTTTGTCAGCACATTATGGGGACCATATGGCGTGGGGAAGGCACTGCTGGGATGATTCCTACTGCAGAAATGAAGGAGCAGGGTATTGTTATAAATGCTTATTGTATTATTGGCTTTTCGCAAATATTAAAATAAATGTTATATGTGTAATGTTAGAAAACTTAGTTGCATGGAGATAGTAGTGTAATTTCTTAGGATTTTATCATGATATGTAGAATGCTTTTTTCATGTAACTGACTCAAGATAGCAAAAGATAAGCAAAGGAAATTCCTACACCATCTGGCCCAGATAAGGACTGAGAGCTTAAGCCCTGGAAGGAAGAGTTATTGATCCAAATGTGAAACAACATGATGACCAAAAACATTTTGTCAGCAGAACTGGACTGCAATGGATTATCAACTTTTAAACAGATCTGTGAAAAGGAAGTAGAGGCTTGAAACCCAAGGGATACCAGAAAAGGAATGTTTGCATGATGCATAGAAATCTATGAATATGTATGAGACTCGGGCATTTAACAGAAGAGGTTTGGTAGCTAAGGTGTACCCCTGGCATCATGCCAAGCACCTGCCCATATTAATTCTCTTTGCTTTATTTCTGTCTCCTATTGTCCTTTTTATTAAACTCCTTAATAAACCTTTTAAAATTTTACCAGGAGTGAACCTCGTTTTTCACAGCATCCATGAGAGCTTGGTCACACTGAAGCTGTTGAACTCAAGAAAATGGGATGCTTCTTCTAAAGCTGTGCAAAATTTGCTCTAACTGATTGTCAATAATCATTAATTTTTACGTTAAGGAATGGATCATTTAACTAAATTAAGGTATCACCAAGTTGACTGTAGGGATTCCATTCTCAAGCAGAGGCTGGCTTTCCAAATAAAGAGAATGAAAAGTGCAGCCAGAGGCTGTTGCTGCACTTCAGAAAGAGAGGTCAGGAAACAGAGCTTGGACTTAGTCCAGTGTCTTCCATAGTCTGGGACTATCCACAGCTGGACTTCTGCAGAGCTGAGCAGGGAGAGGAACAACACACAACACTTAGATAATCTGAGCAAAGCCTATTTCTATGCAGAATCCACAGCTCCCTCCAGGGATTCATTAGAAGAGGAAAGGAAGTTTGCTTCTGTTTGTTTGGAACGCAGATTTATTAATGGCTGTGAAGAAGTTAGCACTTGCCAGCATTTCCCCTGATAATTTCTTGCAGACCAGGTCTAGTTTAGAGGGCAAAGAGCAGTTCACAGTTCAAAGTGAGAAAAGGATGAACCAACATTCAGGCTGGCCCTGATTTTATTTTGAAAGGGATCATAGGCCACTGCAAGACATTACCACCACTGTTAAAGGGAGCTTGCATCATCTGCAATTTGTCTTCTAACCAAAATATGCTTGAACTATGACTCCTGGAGTGCAGTCTAATTCTGGATGTGAATTTCCAAAGATCTTGAATGGCTCTGAATTCCTCCAAGAGAGGAACATTTAAGCCAATCCTCACTTTCTCGCATATTGAGATCAGATTTGATCCACAGCTTGGGGTTCATGTCCCCCAGACCCTCGGGACAACTTTCTCTGCAATTGTTTTTATTGATTGTCATTACAGCTGCTTATTCCTAAGAGCAGGACTCTCAGCCTCTGATTCCTGGCACTTTCCCCATATAACATGTGCTCTCCTCCCCTCACTGGAGAGCCTCGAGTCAGCTTGGTGCCTCAGCAACCCCTTGCATTTCCCATAAGGATTTACCCAAAAACTTTAAAACTTCCCTTTTCCCATAAACCTGTCTCCAGGGCATCTAGACTGATAATCAAAACAAGCATCCTGCTTTTTCATTTTTCTGTTGTAATATTAAAGATTTTCATATAAATCCCCTCAACAAGCATGAGAGCAGAAGTCCCAGGTCTTGTGTTCCATGTACAACATCAGCTCTAATGTCAACCTGTGAGCTCTGGTGCTCACAGAAAGGAATGGACAAATAATAACATTCAGCAATTAACCCACAGTTATTTTCCTCAAAGGAGACCCAGGGGAACATTTACTCAAGGTTTTTTGACCTTTTGGAAAGCATAAATGAGCTATTTAATAAGAAATGCTTTCTTTGCCACTGTCTCATCAGTATCAAATGTCTCATTGTCATTAGATCAGCTTGACTAATGGGATCTTAAATTCTCATTAGGGACTCTAAATGTGATTTTCATACAATATAATTATAAGATAAATGCTAGTCAAAAAGACATGAAAGTGCATTTCATTGGAGAGTGCAATTCTTTCCAAAATCATGTCAGAAATTTTTCAGACAGAAATGGTGTCCTAGTTCCTCAGACCCTCAAAAAAATTCTGTGTTTTTCTTTCTGAACCAGAAGCTCTTTGCTGTTGTTATTTCTGTTTTGGTTTAGTCCAGGTAGCTCAATTGCATCCTATTTAAAATTCCAAAGAGCTTGGCTGGGCATCTGTGGCAGTGTAACCACTTGCCAGTGACAACCCTCTGTTGTTCCAAAACACTCATCAAGTTATTGAGGACTCCACATCTTCCAGGGCAGGAACCTTTCAGTGGTCCAAGAGAGAGCCAGCAAAGAGGGACAAACCTCACAGCCCTGAAACATCTGATTCCCTAACTGGGGATGGATCTCTGTTCAAAACAGGCCAGGAAACTTCTGCCAAGGGGAAATATTTCCTATTTCCAGATGTGCATCCAATCTGTATCTCTCCAGACCCACAGCTGCTTCCATCACTGCTGTTACAGGACACTGCCAATAAATTAATATTTTGGAGTTTGGATGAATTATTCTGCCTACCAACATGTGCAGAGTTAATGCTTCACTGGTTTTGACTCTTGGCTAATAACTAATTTCGTTCCTGATCAGAGGAGTTTCCAGCAGTACAATTCCCTGTGAGAAGGCAATAAAGGCCATTGCTACAGCACAATAATGAATTTATAAATTAAAGTTTGCTTTGCCCTTGAGTCAGAGCAATTAGCATCACACAACCCTCTCACAGAGCAGTGGTGTGAGACTTCTCAGGAGCTGCTCATTGTTGCTGCAGTCAATAGCTTACTCTGGGGAGCCCATTGTGCACCACAAACAACAGTTCAGATAAACTCCAGCACAGCCAGGCTGAGTAAAAAGATGCCTCAGGTTAACCTGGTTGCCTGACAGAAGCATCAATTTAACACCCTCAAAGACTCAGGAGCAAGGACAGGGTGGGAAGGGCTGTAGGGCAGAGCTGTGAGCAAGGACAGTCAGCTGGGGCAGGGGGGGAACAACTCCAATCCCAGCACTCACCTGCTGCCCCTCCTTGCACACTCCAGGCTCCTCTTCCCACATCCATCTCACTGAAACTGGCCCAGGTGCCACCTCCAGCTCTGGATGTGCCCATACTTCACCATTAGCACAAGAAGTGACATACAAGTTATATCCAGGCATCCTAATTCATGGGTTTATGGGGAGATCTGACAACATCCTCCTCCTGTGCTCATCAACAGCTGACAGTAAAGGAGCCCTAATTGACTCCCATCCAATCTGTTTCCCTTCATTTCTTTCACAGTCTGTATTTCTTTTCGATGTCACAAACTTAGGACCTTGTTCTGGGAAATTTACTGTGCTGCTATGCATCCTCTTTTCCAGGGCAAACTGAGGACAAGCACAGCACAGACACAGATTCTCCCAAACCAAAGGGGACTTATTGCACCAACAAAAAATACTGAGCAGAAAATGTTATAGGTGTAGGTATATTGCACCCTGCCTGAGGACATGGAGATAGATCTGGGGATGGGGAAAAAGCCTGAGATGAACAAAGAAGGAAAGATGTGCAATGAAATCAGTTGCTCTAAGGCTAGAAATACAATTCCTCCTTATTTCTGCTTTGCTGATAAACTTCATCACGTTGTTTTGACACATTGTTTCGCAAGACCACCCACCCTGAAAAACCAGGAAAAACAGATTCCTTGTTTCAGATTTGACGTGAAAAAAAAACCCAAAAGTCAAATCTTTTCCATTGCAACACAATCCAGAGCACACCTCCAACAGCCAGCATCATTTCCCAGGCTCAGCATGGCACAACTAATTAATGCAATGGCTCCTAACTAATTAATGAACTGGTGCTCACAAGATTTACTCAGTTATTTTACAGTGAAAAAAGACTGCAGAGAAAACGTTTTACCTTTAAAGGTGAGCAGGACACATGAACAGGGATTTTTCCTGAAAGACCATTCTGTGGGGACACACGACCCTCGAGGGGTCTGAACTACTCCAAGGTGAAAATTGCACAGTCCCAAAAACGATTAAACTCTGGGAGATGAACAGAGGAGGAAAGAGGGAGAAGAAAATACAACTTCTGGGACTGCAGTGGAGGGTCACTGGAGCATTGAAGCTTTAATTGATGGTCTTTTCCTGAACTGCAGAGAGAAAACAATAGCTATAGCACAGGCCTGCACTCCTGATTACCATACAATGGCCAGGAATAATCACAAAGTTCCCACATTTATTATAACCTTGGGATACTCTCACCTTGCTGGGCTACTTTAAAGCACTCTGCTCAAAGCACTCTTCTCTGTCAGCATTACCAGCACCACTTAAAAGCTAATTTTATCTTTCAAATTTGGCCTTCTTCTTCATGCTTAGATATGATTTTATGTTGTGGTAAGAGGCAAGAGGTGTCCCCCAAAAACTCTAGAAAAATCAGCACATTTGTAGAGCTCATAACTGGTGATGATGACAAAGCACAGCTTTGAGTGTGGGGGAGTTTCTCGTGAATGGACACACACATGGACACACTCAGCAGGCACCACGTGGGGGGAAAATGCTCTCAGAATCATTTCCAGGCCTTTTATTGGACAAGTGGTGCCTGATTGAAGTCGATGCAGAATAGGACTCACCAACCTTTCAAGCCTCAGCATGGAATAGTCACCAAGAAATGTATTTATAATGACACCCAGCAGCTGCAATCTGTGTCCAAAAGGGTCCTTATCTCCCTTTGAACTCGAAATGATAAAAATGAGTATTATGGTAGCAGAGTCATTGGTTCAGAGTTCGCTCTATTCCTTTATTTGAATCTCCCTCATCTCAAATAATAATCCAAATTATTGCAAAGACTCATCAGGATGTCCCCAAGGGATATCAGATCAAGTGATACTCATAGTTCAAATAGAAGTCACCTGTGCAAGGGTCCTAAGGCTGAAGGAATAAGACTAAACTGAAAAAGCACATATGAATAAAATAAAATTCTCCCCTCAGCTTGCATCAGCCTTAATCTACCTAAGACCAGGACACAACATAGATGTGAAAAGATTTATTAAATCACCTCATGGTCTCTGTAGGTTAAGGAAATGTTTCTACCAAATACAGAACCTCTAACAAGTTTCTAAAAAATTATCTTCTTTTACTTTTGTTCTCATCCTTTCCAAGCAATAAGCACAACTCAGGGTTTATGAATAATTAATGCATCTATCCCATTTGATCCTTTGGAGAAAAGCATTTCCTGAAATTTACCTGTGAAAAATCTTGCCCATCTGACATGTTTTCTACCATCAGAAAGCAGAAAAAAAGAAAAAAAAAAAAAGAGAGATATTTTGGCTGTATTGCTTTGACTTTTGAAATAAAGCCATTAGCTTAGTTTTCAAAGTGTCCATGGTTTTGGCTTCACAACAGCCTTTGTAAGGAGGGCTCTTTTGTGTCTCCATGGTTCTTTTACAACCTCTTCTAGTCAAAAGCAAAATAATCCAGCTTTCATCTGCTTTTTTATGCTTTTGATTGCTGATAAATGTGGGCTACAACAGTCTGTGTTACAAAAACAGAGCACTCAAAGAAAGTCTATCAAACATGTTCAGGAAAAGCAAAAAAAACAACCACAAACAGAAACGAACTCTGGGCAAGTTTTCCCACTGAGAAATGGGGAACCTCTTGAAATAAATCTGTAATACTCCCTTTTTAAGAAGGGATGCTTTCGAGCAGGAGACTTGTGAGAACTTCCCTACAACAGAGACAACAGGAACCCCAAGGAGCTGGAACTCCATTTTTAGGATTAACACACCACGAGCCTTGAATTCTTTTAATTCTGAGGGGGTCAGAGGAGAAGGAAGAAGGAAGGTACATTTTTTAAAAAGCTGCTAAGGTCACTTGAGGTTGGCTGTCAGTGGAATGATGTTTGTTCACTAAGCATCCAAGAAAACTTCCAAAACTAATAAAGACAGTAAGAACATTCACTGAATGAGGCTGTTTGTGCTCTCCAAACCAGCTCCATTTCAGCTAGGCTTTTCAAGACAGCTGAAGGCATCTTGGAGCCTAAATCCCACAGGGGCCAACCTCTGTTAGGTTGTGCTCTTAGAAACAGCCTACACTTCTTCCAACAACACACATCCACTCTAGGCTCGTGTGTTTCCAAGGGAAATTCAATCTTTTTGTCCCCTTTCAAAAAGATTCTTGATATGCTGAACAGAGAGATCAGTTCTGCTTTTTCAGAATAAAAACCAAACACCAAACCAGGCTCTGTTTGGCCCAAGCATGCATGGTAGGAGGACTTTGTGATGTTCAGTGCTCTCAGGGCTGGAAGCAGATTCCTCTCTCTGATAAAATCCAAGTTAAGCAACAAGTATATAAATATATATTCAGATACCAGGGGCTTTTTCCCCACACCACTTTTCACCCACACAAGAATCCCCACATGAGCTGTGTAATTGCTGCCCAAAATGGCAACACATGCTCTGCATTTATCATTAGAGTTAATTAAAGCCTCTGAGCAAGAGGCAGCTTGAATTGTTGTTTACTCTCAAGTCTCTGAACATGCTGCAGGTAATCAAAAGAGAAGCATCAATCCAATATTGCTGATTTTCTTACTGGCCAGGCTTTGATAATACTTTATTTTGGTCATTATGTAGTTCTAAAAATAAAAAATTAATTTTCACTGAAGGCCTGAATGTCCCCTTCAGCACACTCCACTAAGGTATTTTCACATTTCTGGGGCCTTTGCTGTACTGAATCTTGGAAGTTCTAAGAGAATCAGGTCAAAAAGGAGATTATATATTAAAAAAATCTCACATGTACAGGAGGGAAAAGTCTCTTCTGCATTTCAGACCACTGGCAGCAGGTGCCTAGGCCAGGCCTATGTGCCCCAGGATGTCAGCCAGAGTGGGAGGGAGGCACAGGATTTGAAAAGTCCTTTGGATAATCAACTGAAGGCAATCAATTTTTGCAAGACCTGAATATCCTCAGTATCCATTTGAGTACAGGAGAAGAATAAATGCTCAACAACTCTATCCATCAGGGCAAAATATTTATAAAATGGACACTTAGACACACAAGATTTCCCTAAAAGCAGAATATCCATCCCACAACAATGGTGATGGTTCTGGTTTCTGATCTAGCCCTGAAACCAGCCCCACATCTCCATTCTGCTTCCCAGGCCACGTGCTCAGGGCTCTGCTCCATGAAAATTGGTGGCCTGGAGCACAGGGTCCCCCAGGCTGGAAGAGGAAGACTCAAGTAATTTAGTTTCTACTCAGCTGTCCCTGAATGAACCCCTCCTCTAAGTCATGCTGCTAACTCTACACGGATGCCATGCCAGCCAGATGAGACATTTTGCACCTCCCTTTCTCAAAGAAATGCTGTTTTCTTTCTTGTCTCCTGGGAAAGCAGCACAAAGGTCATGATTACAGCAACGTTTTGCTACCAGCGCTGGAAACCTGAGCAGGTTCTACAAAAACACCCAAGGTCAGCTGCTGGCAATGAACCTCTGTTGGCTCCTGTACATTTTTAAACACTTTGAAGGCTGCTGATGCCAACGTGCCACTGAGCATGGAGCTATTTTGGGGGCTGAAAGGGGCCCTGCCAAAGGAGAACAGTGAGCACTTAAAAAACACAGACTGACTCCATCAAAACTCTTCCCTTGCAGACATCCTTCCTGCCCTAACTGCTTCGAAATTCAAGCAGGGAAGTACACACAAAATTCACCCAGCTTTTTCAACTTGAAAACTTAACTCTGCCTCAGCCATTAAGAGAAATGTTCTCCACGTCTCTATTAATTTCCTCCTCAGCCACAAAGCTGATTTTCCAAGAAGCTGCAAGGAGTGACATAAAAACAAATTGGTTTGTAAAAAGCACGGATGAAACATTACCTGGACAGAGGAAAGCACTCCTCCAGGAAGATTAAACCACAAATGCTGCTGGAAATAAAATGGGTTTTAATGAATGGCAGAACTTAGGTCAGCAATAGACAGAGATTAGTGGAAACCTGATTAGATCAAAGTCTCTGAACACGGCTTAGAGACCACCACATCTGGGCATGGTCACTGAAACCTGAAGGCTGAATTCCATGTTAAGAGGAATCTTTTTTGAGTGTGTGCCTTTAATCAGAGGAAGAAGAAAAGCTGTTTGAAAAGTGCTTTGACAGGTGTGAGGAAGATAAGCTGGAAGCAGATCACAAAGACAACAGTGTTTGATAAAGAGAAGACTCAGGATTATCACCACAAATATGCATAAGCTCCATTCTGTATAGCAAAGCATGTCATTATTAATAACACTACTTATCCCTCTTAAAACATTTTAAGCTTTCAAGTGCTACACAAATACTAATCACTAAGCAAAGGTGCCAAAGAATCCTCTCCATATCCTGCTGATTGCACAGACTGAAAGCACAATAAGTACAACGTGTACAATGGCAAACACAGGCCTGAACAATCACCGTAGTTCATAATATTACAAAAGAATTTGTGCTCCAAAGGGAAAGATATCAGTGTGCATCCATTAGGAAAACTACTCCTACCTGCTGCTGGGGGGATGGGGAACAGCAGACTTAGTGTTGATGCTTCTAGGAGGGAGCTGGAGCACAGAGGGGAAATGGAAACCTTCCATCTGCAACATCATCTGTAGGAGATGAAGACAAAAATCTCCTCAAAGGAGGAAACCTGGGGAAACTTTACAGCTGTACTGGAGAGCAAAAGGTAAAGCTGGGACAAAGATCCCTGAGTAATGTCATTAAATCAGCCAAGAAGGAAGGTGCTGGATCTTAGCAGTTTCACTTCATCAGAAAAGGGAGAATCAAATAAGTGCCTGGCAATCAGAAGGGCTGGTCAGGACATGGGCTCCTTCCTTGGCAGTGGGAACAAGGAACAAACGATATTAATTTTGGGTAATGATGGAAAACTGTTGCCAACGTTGGTGAATACTGGTTAGAAAGCTCACATGAATGAATCCTTTCTAGTCCTTGAGTCCTCAGGCTGCCCAGCAGTGCATTCTGCAGGAGAGCTCCAACAGAATGCACAAAGAGCCAGAGTCTGTCATGGTGCAGAGTTGTCCTTCTCACAGCAACACAGAACAACCACAATTCCCACGGCTCAGATGTTAATCACTGCAGCTGCTGACCCTCCCAGGAAGAGCCCAGGATCCCACCAGCCTGTTCAGGGGCACAATGTGGTTTTCAGTATGAATGCTCTGCACCAAGGTGGGCTCTGTCCTAAGCACCCTTCTGCAAACAGTGCTAGTAAAAATGCTTCCTTGTCTTAAACCCTCTCTCCTACTTAGTGGGCACCATAAACCTGAGCTTTCTGGCCTCAGCTTTTAGTCAAACGTGAACAGAAAACTCAATTATTGGCAAACATGTCCATATTTCTGATGGGAAGAAGAGAGAGAGCCCCGGCTCTGATCCTAAACCAGACACTGCACGAGCTGCTGGAAAGGTGCAGAACAAACTCAAGAGCACTTTTCAGGCAAATCCCAGTCACATCCCTCCATAAAAGGGCTGTGTTGTCTCCAAGGCAACAGGAAGGCAGACCTCATCCCTGGATTAAATGACATTATTTCATTAACATTTGTTTCCTTATCTCGTGTTTCATCAGTTAATACAGAGAATGCTACAGGTATCACAAAAAGACTCTTCCATGCAAAATGGGGAAACACAACAAGCAGTGGAGAGGTCCCAGCTTCTTTTTCCCTGAAGCTCTGGCAGAGCCTTCAGGGAAGAAAGATTAATGCTTTCTGCATTAAAAATGATAGGGCACAATTCATGATAAGGCATCAACTTTTTTATACCTGCTTAGGGATTCCCAGTGCTTTTTATTTGTAAATACTCATGTGGTTGATTTGATTAGTTTGACTTGTAAAAACTTCCTGAGGTTAAGGGTCTTCAATGTTTCCTATCTCAGGGACACCCAGATGAATAAAGTGTAATGAGATTTGTATCTATGGCTCCTTCTGAAAGTGTTGAACCTTTTTTCCCCCATTTTGCTGGACAAATTAAGCAGGATCTTAGCAAGAGGTAGAAGAACTGATGGATGAGAGAGAAATAACTCTTTGGAGATGCTGAGGTCTTTGTTATCTGCCTGCTGTCAAGGATTCAGCCCCATCCCATGAATGCATGTGGTTAAAACACCAACATCTCCAAAACACCACATTTGAGTTTGGGTTGTCAAAAAATCAGGTTTTACTTACTGAATCTCCTGCTGACATTTTCCTCATTCGTGTTGCTGTTTGGATCTCAAAGATTTGCCCAGGGGTCCAAGTCCAACAGGCATCAATGTCACTGGGAACAGCTGTGGGATCACCCACGGGGTCTGATTATACTTCAGCTCCTTTTCCCACATCACACTGGGAATGGCCAGTGCATGGCAGGAGCAGCTCATGCTGTAAAGGAAAGCCAAAGCAAAATATTCCTTATTTTTCTGTTTTATCTCCTTTGCTCCTAATTGCTCTTTCTGGTAATTCACTGCTTGTAGTTTTCATTCTTAAATCTGATCATATTTCCCAAATCCCTTCTCAGCAGAGAGCTGCCACCTACACATTGTGGAATGTCTTGCCTGGGATCACAGAAATCCTTTCCCCTTCCAAAAAAGCTCAACACTTCTCATCAACAGACAGCAATACCACCAAGTTCCTCCAGTGCCCTTGGATGTGTTTTGGATATTTAAAATTCAACAGAACAGCTGTCAAGTGAGATGATAATTGTGCTGTCAGCGTACCGAAGGAGAATTAGTGAAATTACCCTCCAAAGAATGTATGCTCCACAATCTTGTAAGAAAAAAAAAAAAGGTTTCCTTATCACATAGAAAGGGAGAGGTCTGAAATAAGAAACACTCCTCTGAAATCAATGCTATCTGAAAAAGTGAACCACATGAATTGCTGGGAGCTCTGATAACAGAGACATAGAGCAGAGGCCAGCTGAGGCCACCAGGGACTGTGGCAGCACAGGGGCATCACTGCCAGGCTCCAGAGCATTTGAGAAAGACTCCAGGCACCAAGTGCACTGTTGTGACCCTGCAAATCCCTACACATTGCATTAATGCCCCTTACTTCAGTATGACAGTGCAGAGACATCTAAAGAACCTCCACATCTGCAGAGCTGAGAACTGGGTGCTCTTCAACTCCCATTCCCTTATTTTCTGATCCAAGTGACTTGGCACAAAGTCATCCTGCCCCATGAGAGGTGGTACCAAGCTAAGGAGAGACCATAACACAAAAGGAATTCAAATCCCTCTGTTGCCATCAAAAGTTTCAGGACTGATGTCTCCAGCAAAATCTCAAAGGAGGCTTCCACTTCTAGGAAAATCCCAAAGAGCTGTAGCAGAGATGAGCAGGGAATTCCTAAATTGGGTAAAGGTGGATATGGCACTGAGCCAGGGTGGTTGAAATAAGATAAGGATCACATCAACTCATGAAAAGACAAACTGCTCAAATAGGCAAGCAAGACAGCCCAGCTTCAAATAAGTGATTTACCTTTTCCAACTGGAAAAATCAACAGTGATTTCCACATTTTGGAGAAAACCCTAATCAGGGAGAAATGAGAAAAAGATGAAAATTGGGAAATTACTTGTGACATAGCTGCATTTGTCCTGTGGATTTTTTGACAGCATTTGCACAGAGCCAAATGCTTCCATTGCCTCCCCAGGATCAAAGACTCCCAGGCTCCAAGGCAGCTTTCACACTAAAATATCCCTCATTATTCCTCATAATGCAAAGGCAGAAATCAAGCCCTCCCTTTCAGTTATTAAACAAACCTTAATTGTGATTTCTGCTGCATTTGTATTGCTTCCACTGCCATTGAAACCACTGACCTGAAGAGAGATTTTTTCTCTCCATCACAGCTCCTCTGCAATGGGACAAGATTTAACAAGACCCTTTGCAAGCTCAAAGGTTTCCATGCTTTCCTGAGATTCACAAGGACTCTGGAATGAATATAAAAAGGTCTCATGCATACTAGGCACATGGATTTGAAAATGGCCAGAAACACCACTTTCCATGGGTGGGCACAGATTGACCTTTGGGTTGAGGCCCCACATTGAAAATTAGAAACCAGAGCCAGGATGAGATGCAGCAGAACTAGACAGAATTGTTCATTCTGGTTAAAGCTAACTAGAAACAAAACACACCTAAATCAGTGCTAAAGTGAGAGGCAACAGCTGTCTTCATTTTAGGGGGGAAAAAGGAATTCTTCCTCATGAAAGGTTTTGGCAGGTGGCAGCAAACATCACAGCACACTTGGAAAAGCAGAGTCACAACAAGGAGCCTTGCAGAGTCCACATGTCACTGTCCTTACTTAGTCAAAATTTCCATCACATTCAGAGATTTTTGTCCAGAATTAGAGACCAGGCTTTAGCTCAATGAAAGAGCCTTCATTTCTCACAATGAATATCAAGTCACCCCCATTTTTTAGCAGAACTTCCTTCTGTGAGGAAGCTGGACTGGAATCTGCTCCATCTTTTTCTCCCCACAAAGATGCCTGCACTTGGTTGAAAAAAACTGTGGTTTCTCCTTGTGTTTTTTGGAAGAAGTCAATACTTTCTGCCAGAAAAAGGGTGAGGAGAGAGAAAAAGGTGAAAAAAATGATCCCTTTCCAACCAGCAGCTGCTGGTTAGGTCAGGGTCTGCACTCAAGGGGCACAGGGAAGAAGAGGCAGGTACCAGGGAATCATTCCCAAAGACAGCTCTACCCAAAACCTCTCCAGCTGCTTCTCTGCTTCATTCTCCAGCATCCCTTTGGAGAGGGAACTCACTCCTCCTCACTCCCTGCAGCACACAGTGTGGTGCTACCCCAGGGATAACTGAGCTCTTACACCAGCTCAGTTGTCTGCTGCCAGTATCCTCTGCTGCCTTATGATTTTTTTTTTCCAACAGGGCTTTTCATTCAGTAGAAATCTGTTTCAAAGAGTTTCACAGTAATGCTTTGCACTTTCAGATTTTGAAGAATGGATATTATTTCACCTTTGCAAGACTGATCTCTCACCAAAAGCACCTTGCAGACAAAAGTCAGAGAACAGACAGGCAGATGAATAAAATACAAAGGACAAGGAAAATGTTCCTGCTGGTGTAGCTTATCCTGAAGTAAAAAATCCTTTAGAACTCAGCCAGGTTAATTAGCCATTGTATTCATCAATGACTTTCCCTTCATTCTTACAGGCTTCCTGTAGAAGACAGGTCTTATAAAAACCTGTGGTAAAAACCCCACATTTTTAAGCTGTCCCTTTTATTGCCATTTCCATGGAATGAGAGAAAGGAGGACAGAGAGGTGAGGCACAGACCACAAGAAAGCTGTGGTAAAACAACTGCTCAAAGCCATCCCAGGAAGCCAAATAACCAAATGAAATGACATATTCAGACAAATGGGAGACCAGAAGATCTGTTGAAGTTCCCACACAGATTGAACATTTCTAAACCCTAAAAGTCTTTCTCCACCTTTGGAGCTGCCTGACATCCTCCATCTCCATCTGATGCAGATGTTAGGGGAAAGGCTGCACAGCAGCACGGGGCATCATCCAGAGCCTCAGCAGAAAAAGGAATAATAAAACCAAATCAGTTTCCAAATGAGTTTGGAGCAGCAGGTGCTCATGGTCACAGAGCAGCAAAGGGAAATCAGTCTCTGGGTCTGGATTCTTTCTTAGCCAGAATTAAGCAGACTCATACAACTAAAAGGAACATGCTGCTCTAATTTAGCTGAATCTTTCTGCAGAAAGATTGGGTTGGGTTTTCTTAAAACCATCATTCCATTCCCATTTTCCTCTTCCTTATTGAAGCTCACTAGTCCCAGCAAGAGGCATTACAGATCAAGCTTGCAGCCTCTCATCTACTCAACTTCCTGGCCAGGGAACAGCAATCTTAGAGGGATTTATTATTCCTGTCCCTTATCAGTGGAAAGCAGGTGTGAGAGAAGCAGCCATAATCCCAGAGGGACCTTCTGCTTGCAAAACTTTCCCTGCTCTCACAGCATAATTGATAACCCTTTTGTCTCAGATTTGGTTACTGGAACCACTCAGATACATTTAGGGTGTTTCAGCCACACAGAAGCAGAAAATGTATATATGTGTGTTCACATGCACATCTGTGGGTGGTCATTTATGAAATACACATTTCCTCTGGAAATTTCTAGGCTGAGCATTAGATCTGTACATCTAATTGAGGATTGCATTTGTTGTAGCCAGCCCATAATGTTAAGAAACGTGTTTATGGCTGTCTGAAATACATGTGGAAGATTAACAACCCTGCAAGAGCTGCTGGAACTGTTGAATTACTTTTACCAGGACCCCTGAAAAAGCTCCCTCTTAAAGCCATCAGAGACCTCCCACCCCAAAACTTGCTGAGAGCAGGCAGGATAAAATATCAGAGGGAGATAGGAAAGCTGGCTCTCACAAGGACCTTTTCCCAGCTCCTGATGGGATACAGGAACACCTCACACAGCCCTGTACTTTTAACAAGATGTTGCCATAGGGTTTCCCCAAGCTCAAAGCCACATAATATTCCTCCTATCATCTTTTAAAAAATTATTCCCATTTGCAATCGTTCTTTGCCATCTCATCCAGTAGGAAATACTGACAGCTAACAGTTCCCTACTTATGCAGGAGAAGCTGATATTAAAAACTACATGGCACAGCCTTAAATCTTCACAAGCCCTCACTGTCAGATGGATCTTGGTTTCCTCTCAATAAATGCAAAGTAGTGTCTTGTCAAATCAATCTTTTTCCTCACTTTCCCTCCTCCCCTATGCAAATTTGGAGAGGAAACCACAGGCTGCAGCTGGCACCAGTCCTTAGCAAGGAGAAGAGATACTTTTGTAAATAAACAAATCTCTTCCAACATCTTCCTCCAGTATGTCCCGAAGGCCCTCACTGTCAGACATCCTCAAATACACACCCAGTCCTGTTCCACAGGAGCTGGGGTCACAAATTAATTGAGCACAGCCCCACGATCAGAACAATCTTTCATCACCCTCTCGTGCCCAATTCCTTTCCCATGTGATTTGCATTTCCTGTGTTTTGTCCCATTAACATTTTATCATGGAGCTCAGAGAGCTGTGTTTGAGCACCCAAAGCCAGACAAAAATACCCCTTGTGCATTCCAGCCAGAGGAGATGGATTACACTTCAGCACAAGGAACTGCATAACCACATGGTTACATTTAAATACCCATCATGTCATTTCAAATAGTCTTTAATTGGCCAACAGAGGTTCTCCAGCTCTGGCACATCACAGGCAGGAGCAGAGGAACCACCTGGCACCTGAAGCAGCTTCTCTTGTAGAGCTGCAGGACAAAGGGGGTAAGAAGCACCCACCCCCTTTGTTGTTATTCCCTGGTAGCCATATAATAATCCTGTTCTCTAATGAGCAGACAATTCAGCAATTTGAAACTTCAAACAGCTGCTTCTTGGTCTCCCAGCAGGGAGTATCCAGGGATTGTGCATTAAAGTCATATTTGAAGATAAAGGGGGGGAAATTATGCAGTGAAACTTCACAGGACAAACAGAAAATAACCTGGCAGAAAACCAAACAAAAAATACGTGGCAGAGATAAGGAAGAGGTTTAAAAAGGAAAGTGAAGTGTTTAGATGGCAGAGGAGCTTAAGCAAATAGATGTTCCTTTTGGGAACGTCTGATAGATAACACACCTTAACCACAGCTCCATTGAAACCAGAGCTGAGCCTTAGAGCAATAAAGGAAATCAAAATATTTGACAGGAAACCAACAAAGCAACAAACTACAAGAAAACCCTATTTGTTTTTCAGTCCCTGCTGACTTTCTTTCCAGAGCATCTGCTGCAGAAAGTCCTCATCCCAATGGAGTCAATGAGACAATTTCAATACACATCAGAAATCCCTCTGGGCACTCAGCTTTGGGGAGCCAGGAAATCTCCAAGATAAAGGCCACAGCCAGCTGATACATCTGTGAACTCCTGTCATCAGGGAAATAAGGACATTTGGTTCTGGTAGCAAACAGGAGCAATTTTGCAGAGGTGAAGCCCAGCTGGAAGAAAGTTTGAAGGGTTATTTTTCCTAATGAAATAAGCAGAAGAGAGTCATTCTACAGAACATTACCACAGGAATGAAAAGTAAAAACAAGAAGTGTCCTCTGCACCCTAGTGTTAATTTAATGGTGAAAAGTTTAGGAAAATATTACAATATATATGGAAAAAAGGACTGAAAAAAAACTCCTCTGCAGGTTAAGCACCAATGCACAAGAAGAAATATACTGACAATCCCAGAAACCCCAGTATTACCCAGCTTTGTAAAAGCTCTTCCAGGATTAATGAGCATTCTTGGAAGAGCCCAGATTCAAAGCATTTTGCAGACCACATGAAACCCTGCCAACACAACAGTCACGTGAAGTCACCCCCAGAGTTCCTTTCCAGCATGTTCACATGGCTCCCATCCCACTCCAATATCTGGGGGCACAAGAATATTTCTGTGCTGCCAGAAATACACATGTATTTATTAAATTTACGACAGACTGAGTGACTTAATCAACATCATATTGTAAACCTCATAGGAAATATCACCCAAACTCCACAGATTTACCATTCTCCCTGCAGAATACGGAGAAAATAGGAACTTCAAAGTGTATCTTGAATACTAACAAACTTGAGCTACTACGGACCACAGGCAAAGACCCAACTTAGAGCCCCTATTCTCTTCATGCCCTTCACAGCATATTTTGTTGCCCAAGGAGTGAAACCACAGTCACAGGAAGAGGAACAGTGCCTGGGAGAGGTTTCCAGAGGACCTGAAGTGCCAGTGAAGGGAGAAGCAGTGCCCTGGGATAAATGACAGAGGTATCAATTGAGCTGAGCTTCCCTTCTTCATCCTCCCCCATCCAAACCAGTTGGGTGAGGGATTCAGGCACAGCCCCTCTATGGAGGTGCTGCTGCTTGCTAACAAAAGTAACAACTCTCTAGTTTTATTCCAGATCCTCTTACCCATGAGCGATGTGTGCTCATCCTGGTGGCCTCGACACCGTGCTGTTCAGGTTATTTACAGTGCAAAATTGCTCACAAGATTTGGGCTTCATTTCCCCATTCATTATTGCTGGGCTCCTCAGAAACACCAGGCTGCTGGCAGCACTTTGTTCTGTTGTTAAGAGAAAGAACCACATCATTTATTTCTGATGAACAAAACATTGTCA
>VZTN01026754.1:34330-44930 GCA_013400515.1 Erpornis zantholeuca | reverse complement strand
TTTTTTTTTTTTTTTTGGCCACAATAGCTGCCCAGAAAGCTGTCAGAAGCGACCTTTTGTCTCCTAGTTAATCTGCACCGGGAAATGATGAAGAGATGATCTTGCTGCTAATAAATAGATGAGCATCTGCCTCTCTGCAGCTGAGAAATCCTTCCCACCACCGTGGGTAGCGTGCTGGGCCTGATCAACACCATCCCAGTGCTGCAGGTGCCTCACACTGGGATTAATCAGGCATACACAGGTTGAACTCCTGGTGTACACTGGAGAGGGCATTAGCTGACATCAGCTGTGATGCTCTCAGTTGGGTCCCTGTCTCTTAATAGAGCCTCTTCTCTCCTTAGCAGCCCAGCTATTAGCAATCAGTAGATGCAGTAATTGTTTAGGGTCCAATCAGCAGGAAATTTCATTTGCTGCGTAGATGGAGCCTGGGCTTTTTACAAAGGCCAGGAGGGGAAAAAAAAAGTCCCCAGGTTTATTTAAGAAATATCTAAATGTTCCTCAGACACTTCTCTGAGTGGCCTTTCTAACCATGCTCTGTGATTCACAGGCATTAAGGTCATTAATTCCTCCCCAAAAAGGCTTTCCATAAATAGATACCACAGGAACTTGGGGCCATTAGTTAAAGGTTTTTGCTGAGAAGCTGCAAGAGGAGCCTTTGGGCACCTGATTGCTTCTGCACAGGAGCAGGAGAGAGGAAAAGGAGGGTTTTAGGTGATGAATGCCTCTCCAGGGACATGGCCAGTGGGTAAAGCCATGAGCTGTTTGCAGGTGAGCAGAGATGCAGCCAGAAGAACTCATGTCCTGTAGCTCCCAGGACCTTGGGTACAGAGCCTGCAGTTGAGGAGCTCCATGGCTCAGTTTCCTTCATTTCTAAAACCGAACTAAATATAATTTTCTGCATTTAGAAATTTTGCTGATACCCAGAAGAGAAAAGGGCTTAAACTTAAGGGGATGTACCTCTCCTGAAGTTTTTGTCTCGTATTTTTTGTAGAGTATTTGGAAGCACTTCCATCTCCTACAAAAACTGGCTCTCTATACCTAAGTAAGACACCCTCCAACAAGTCAAACTCTTCTGCTCTGCCACATCTCTTATTTTTCTATGCATTAAAATAAGATTTTCTGTGTTTCATCTGTCTACTCCTGTTCTCTGAGCAAGAAGCAGGACTTCAGCAATCCTTTTGAATTCATTAGTTTCATTTAACTCTCCTACTCTGCTTAAGGGCCAGTGAGGTCGCTTGGAGCTTTTAACCTCTCCTTCCTTGTTCCAGCCTGGCACTGACAGGTGCCAATCCCAAACTTGCCCTTTCTTCTTCTCAGACTCACCCAGCAGCTCCATTTACCTGCTCTTATTGCAGCCATAAGTGAGAGGCCTACAATTGTATTTGGTTTGTGCCCAGAAGCTGCAGCTGGATCTGTTTTCATGTGGAGATGCTCAGTGTGGTGTGAGACCCCTCACAGAAGCTCCTGCTCCTTTCTTCAGCTGCTTTAAAGCTGCACAGTTAAAAAACACTGCTGGGCAGGGAGCAGCCCAAATTTGGAAGATTTCTTGCCCTTTACCAATCTGACTGCTTGTCACTGGTAGGCTCATTAGTAGAATTTTGCAAAGATTTTTAAAAGTACATCAAGGCACTTTATGAAGAGATATGTCATTTTGGACTCTGAAGCTTCTTTATTACCTATAAGCTGCTGAAGTAATAAAGTCACACTAGTACCTTAGAGGAGTTTAAATCATGAAAATTTAACAAGAGAAGAAAGCAAGCCAATTTGAATTGTTAGAATTTCTTTTTCCTTTTGGTTTGCTTTTCACAGACCAGTTGGAGGCCCCAGCATGTGAAGTCATGCTCAGACTGACTTCAGGCCTGGCATTCAGCACAACTAACCAACTAGACTGTCTGGAGACATGCAGACCTTGGGAGTGGATTGTATTTCAAAATAATTTTTAAACAGTCACAAATTAAGTATAGCAAGGCAAATTCTCTCTGTAGAATCACTCATTTGAAGGCAAAGCCAATTTACAGGAAACAAAAATATGGCTCATTGTGTTCTCCAATTCCTGTTTCCATCCTTCCCTCTGCCCAGACTCAGACTAATTAGTCTCTCCAACAAGTTGTCAAAACCCTTCCTATTTCCTGTAGCAATCACTGTTGTATGCTTTAATACCTATTACTGTTGTATATTTTAATAACTCTCTCTCTGAGCAAATTGGAGGCCCCAGGCTACTCGTGCCCTGACACTTTGCAAGTTCCACATGGAAACAGGACCTCTACATCAGAGTTAAGATCTAACAGCAAAGTCTGGGATTGTATGAGTGTGGCCTTCAATTTGTGCTGCAAAGCAATCAGAAATATCTGGTGGGAAATGGACTTAGCTCTCCCCTGATGGCACAGAGAAGCCAAGTGGGGCAAGGCCTCTGCTCCCACCATGATTTCATGTCTGTGCCATTAACAGCATCAATCAGCAACTGAGCTCCTCAAGGAGAGGTTAAACCAAGGGGATGAATGCCTTCCCACTGATGCCTTAGGTTTTAACTTTTATATTTTTCAAATCCTGTACTGCTAGTGTGACTCTGAAGTTTTCTGTAGCTCGTTCAGTGCTGTTCTCTGTGCAAAGATAGCCATAACAAAACGTCTAAATTGCCCTTCAAGGACACCCAGAAACAAGAACTGCAAACCACAATCTTGGGGAGAGGGGGGCAAGCTTGGGGGAAATCACATCATTGTCTGGGTTCTGCTTGAGGAATTGATGTTGTTTTAAAAGTGTGAAGCACTCGTGACCTGGGGATGTCCATGTTGGGATGCACTGAGGCAGGAGCCTCTGGAGCCCAAAGTGTGCACCTGAAGGCCTTTCAAATAAATACCACCTTTTTTCCTTTATTCCTGTCTGCTATCTGTTTCTAGAGAGCCATTTAAGGCATCACCACAACACCAACAGTTCTCCAGAAAACACTTGGTTTGGGCCATGCAAAAATTGCCACACCACTCCCTGTGGGCTTTATGGGTCTGCATCAGAGAAGTCCTGACTAAGGAAGGGGACTGGTGAGAAGAATTCCTGTTTTCAGCAGGTTATTAAGTTACTCATACATACAGCCTTTTTGCAGCATGCTGGAATTTTTAGCTCTCCTGCTAAGTTCAGCCCTGGCTGGGCTTTTTGTTACTCTTGAGTTGAAGAGCAAAGCCTTGCCCAGAGAAAGGGTCTGATTTGCTCAAAAACTTTCCAACTGTTCAGAGGCAAAGAGTACAGGACAGCTCAAAGTCAGGATGGTGAAAGCCCTTCAGGGGAAAGGAGAGTCAGAAAAGGTAAAGATTAGTGACAGGTAACAAGTAGAAACAATCAACAGTGAATGACAGGGAAGGGAAGACTTTTAAAAGTAAATAAAACCACCACCCTCATCGCCCCCTCCAAAATTCAGGGGAAACACAAAGAATCAAGGAACATTTGATTCCTTCAAAGCACTCCATCATCCAGCTGCTGTAGGGCAAGGATTATTTTTTTCAAACCAGGAATTTCTAGGAAAGATGAACACTGAATGACATTTTAGAATTGTTTTCATAGAAAACAAGATATTCAGACTTAGGAGTGATGCTGATTTGGGGTCGGATGATGTAATTTTATGTCACTTAAGTGTAGTCTTTCCAAATACCTCTATTTGATTCCTTTTTGGTTTTATTCTGAGTGCAAGCAGCCAGCTCACAGGTCAGCAGACACGAGCAGCGTGGCATCAAAACCTGGTGTTGACAGGGACAAAAGGAGCAGTTTAGGATTTTTATTTGTTATGATGAAAAATACAAACAAACATTGATGAGAAAATACATCACTTTTACATTTTTTCAGTGCTGCCTTCCTTTCCTGTGCTAATGCCCATGGCACTCATTCTCCACGTGTGCTTTCCCAGGTTCTGCCACCCTGGTGTGATGCTAATGCTGCTCCTTGCCTGGAATAGGTAAAGGTCTCTCTGCAGCTTTGTATTGATTGAATCTACTCAAGAGACACTGGAGTTAAGCAGTTCTCAACCCACTGGGCAGGGAACTGTTCCCAGAGTGGAGCAATAATACGCCTGAATTCCCAGAGGGCTCTGAATAATCACAAATCAAAGCAAGGCTGAGTTACATCTTCAGCCGCAGCAGAAAAGTGATTTTGAGCTAAAGCGAAAAAACAAACAAAACCCACACATTTATAGCAAAGCCATTTGGGCAGAAAATTTGCTCCTCTAGCACTTGAGAGCACTTAAAATCCTGCCCAAATGCACCAGAGAATCCAGAAATCATAAAAGCCCCACAGCACGGTCATGGTGCTTCCTTAAATGGCTCCCTAGAAACAGAGAGCAGACAGCAATAAAGGAATCAAGGAGGGATTGATTGGAAAGGCCTTCAGAGGTACACTCTGGGCTCCAGAGGCTCCTGCCTCAGTGCATCCCAACATGGACAAGGACAGCTCCCGAGTTCTTCCCACTTGGATCTCAGCATCAATTCCCCAAGCAGAAGCCAGGCAAGGATGGAATTTGCCCAAGCTTGCCCCCCTGTCCCCAAGATTGTGGTTTGCAGTTCTTGTTGGGCCTAGGAGGGTCTGGGTGTCCTTGGAGAGCTGGAGAGGCTTTGTTGTGTGTGTGTGAGCATGAGAGAACAGCACTGAACGAGCTCCAGGGAACTGCAGAGTGACACTGGGCAGGGCAGGGTTGGAAACATATCAAAGTTAAAACCTAAGGCATCAGTGGGACCAACATTCTCAAACTCAAGGCAGGAAGATCTCCTTCTGCTCAAACCAAGGCCCAGCAGAAGGAAAGGGACTGAATGCAAACAGGAGAGAACCACCACAGGTCTGGGGCTCTGAGGAGCTAAACCACAGCCGTGGGGATGGAGAAGAGCCAAGGGAGGAAGCAGATAGTGGCTGGGCACCAACCTCTCACACCCCACCAGAGCCTCCACTCACCCAGAGGGTGAAATCCCTCCTGGCTGCCTGCTCCAGCCTGAGCCACCCAGTTTAAGTAGGTTTGAAGGCCAAAGAGCTGGTGTTTTCATGGCAGCATAACTCCTAGGCAACAGCAACCTTGCTGTTAAATCCTCGTGGAGTGAAGGAAGCTGGAGAAGGTTTCCCCTCCTGCTCTGTCAGTAAAACACCAGAATCTGATTTCACATAATAGGGGGGGTCTAAGACAGATTTTGCCATTCTGCGAAGGAAAACTCCTGATTTTAGCAGTGTTGAAGGCAAACCTGCAGTGCTGCTGCCTGTTAAGGTGTAGCACAAAAATGGAAGAATAAGATGATTTCAAGAAGAATTAAAGTAACACTGCTCACTTAGCAAATCCAGCACCAAATACCTTCCTACCTGTGAGTTTCCTTCTCCCAACCCAATGCTCATTCCTCCTTTGCTTTTGCTGATACTGAAGTCAATATTATTAACATGAAGGCTAATGCAGGCTACACTTAAGACCAAACTCCCAAAAACAGAGTCCCAGTCTCAGTCCCAGCATTGGCAATGATGATGAAGATGAGTTTATCCTCCACAGCAAATAGTCCATAGCAGGGCATTGGAATTTCAATGCTTCAACCCTACAAACAACACAGGAATAATATTAATTTGTAAGTTAACACATGAGGAAATTGCACTCTGCTCACATGAGAGGCATGGCCACAAAGAAAAGTGGTGATACTGACAGGTAATAAAACTCACTGTTTGAAAACAGCTGCACAAAGCACTATTTGAATAATTTCTCTCAAAGTATTTTTCCTTCTATGGAAATAACTTTGCCTCAGATGGCAATGGCTTCTACCAGCCGATTGCATTTCAAGGCTCTGTGAGCTGAAAGAGGCACCAGCCCTCCTCCCTCACCCACTGCACCAACCAGGGCCCTGAGGGTAGAGAAGTGCTGGGTGTCACCCCCCAGGACAGAGGGGACTTCAGGGGGCACAAGCCCCAAGAAGAGGGCCCAGAGGAACATCACAAGTGCCATCAGCTCTGGGGAGAACCCAGAGACCTGTGAGCTGGGCAAGGTGGGAGATGAGCAGAGACAATGGGAGCAACCTTGGGCACCCAGCTCAGAGGGGCCCAGAAATTCAGAATATTAATCTCAGCACAGCCAAGGTATCCCTGTTCCCACAGAAACATGGCAGCATATGTTGCAAGTTTGTGCCATTCTCATCCTCCAGCATGAGCACACAGCACTTTTGAGGGAAATTAACCTTGCTGCTCCCCAAACCATTTCAGCAATGGCAATGCCCTCCCAGGCTCCCCACACAGATTAGTCTCCCCATTTCCCCCAAACAAAAATTCTTTTCATCACCCCATTTCTCCTGAGTTAACAATGACACTCAGTGGTCAGGAGGATTCCCTGCAGTCTACACTCGTGGTCCTGCATCCAACAGTTAATATTCATTATATATTGCACACAGTAAATATCTTCTGTGAGCTTCAGGATCCTGAGACAGGGTTCAACTGATACAGAAAGATCATGGAAGGAAAGGTTTAAGAAAAAGGCGAAACCCAACCAAAATCTCTTTTCCAATTTGTGCAGTGACCTGGGAAAAATTTTCCATCAATCCACATCCAGGCTATTAAAAAAGCAGAGCAGAGGAGGCAAAGGCAGCTCTAGATCAAATTATTAAACAGAGAACATGTAGTCAGAGCAAGTCCCACTGCTGCCATAGAGATCCAAACCACAAGCAAAGAGTTAGTTACTGAAAATGTGAAGCTTCTGGTTTGTCCTCCTCTTCCACCCCCAAGGATGGATGAAAAACAACTGCACAGCTCCAAACTCTGCCTCTGGAGCTTGGTTCTGTTGCTTTCTTGACACAACAGAATTTCTACCTGTGCTCCAGATCCAATAAATCACAGTGTGATGTAAAACCAGAAGAGGATTAAAAGAAAATGCTGTTTGTGGGCAAATACGTGGTGAGTAATTCAAGTCCATTTCCAAACAGCATTTAATCAGCAGATTGAAGGATTCCTCCACATCTCCAGCACTACAAATCACACTGGGGCAATGCCTTTCAGGTTTGACCTAGTCACAGCAGAGCTTTGCAATGAATTAAGTGTTTGATTTATGATGTTCCTGTGCTGAAAGGAAAAACAAGCAATTAGATATCACATTTCAGCATTGTAAATTATGTATATCCAGATTCTGTTTCTCAAAATAATTCCCCTCCCTAAAGTGCTGTGTTTATTATTTCTCAGGAAACAGTTTGACACCTTTTTTTTCTTTCAATATATCTGGGCTATATCTTGGGCAAATGCACAAAAAGCAGGAATTATTCTTTTGAATTCTTTTGCAACGTAAAGCACACACAATTATAAGAGTATTTATACAGTGACAGAATATTAAACCATGTATTTTACTCCTTCTAACAATAATAATTCTGTTCACTCAGGATTGCTCATTTCCCTTTGGACTGCAATAGTAACACGCCAGAAAGGAAAAGCGTTTCCACCCTATTTATTTGCAAAGGGAATTCATTTCAGTCTTACCCAGGGTTCTATTTTTCCTCTTACCATTGTGTCATAACTGTGTTTTCCATCAACCCAGTGAGAGCATCACTAAGACATACCTTATTGTCAAACATTATTGCAGCTGCCAAGTCGAGCATTTAAAAGACAGGAAACACAAGAACTCACGTTTGGCTCCCGGCATGTTTACATGCACCAGGATTAGAACTTTCTAATGAGATTTGCCCCCAAACTCTCAATATTTTATGCTCAGAACTGCACCCACTGAGCACAGTTCAGGCTCCCTAAAGGCCTGGCAATGCCCAGATCTCCCCAGTGTCATGGTCAGGGTCTCACCTGAATGCAGTGAGTATTTGGGAATGCCCACCATGGACTGGCTGCAGGACACCAGCTAATGAGACACCAGAACATCAAACAGAGAGAGCACTTCACAGAAGGAACTGGAGACCATTTGGGAAAACTGTTATTTAAGCAACTTTCCCAGCATCAGCTCAGAAGTCAGCACAATTTGGAGGGGAGCTGGACTGGAGCAGGGACTCCCTGTGATGAAGCACCCTCGGGTGACCAGGCAGGGACAGCCCCTGTGCCATCCAGGCCATGGTGAGAGCTCCAGGACACTTAAATACACTTAAGGACAGAATTTTCGAGGCATTCAAGGTTGAGGCTGAAAAAGTCTCATGTGGGTTGCACATACCCAGAGTAAACGAGCACAGTTCAGCACTGACAAGCAAATTGCACTGGGCCTTTCAAGTGCTAAAAGGCATTTCATAATTAGCTCCATCTCTCTAAGATGAATAGCAGCCTAGAAAATAGCATCCTTAAACCATGCCCTTCCTCCCTGTTTACCATTCCAGTGATGGAAGGGTAAATTAAAATGCTCCAGCATAAAGAAGCATGAGAGAAACTGAAGATTCCACCTTCCATAAAACTTTAATCAGATTTACTAACCAAGACAACAAAAAAATTCTGATTATTAAAGTGATATTTAAATTACAACTCAGAAGGACTCTAGCTGCCAAAATAAGAGAGCTCAGTTTTGCAAAGCTCTGACACATTAACATAAATCCCTGCCAGATCAATTACCTCAGAAAGGCAGCAAAGTGACCCAAAACATGACTTTTGCCCAGAGAACTCAGCTCCCCTCGTAAGACTCCTGCAGGATTGACATCAGTCAGGAATCAATCTTAGGAAGGAACTCAGCTTGTAACAAATATTCAGGGATGGAATGCACTGCACATAAACCACTGCCCCAGAGACACACCAGCCAGGAAGGTCACTTTATTTCCAGGGCAACTGCTGAGCATTTAATCACACACCAAGACCATCCTAAGCAGGTAATTACAGACTATCTGCCAGCTCATTATGTCTCCCTTTCCCCATCCTCAAGCCTGCAGCTGCTACATAACAGTGATCACACTCTGACTTTATTCAGACCTTCCATAAACACACAGTTAACCAAGAAGTCTATTTAGTAAATAATAGCTGTTTTCAATATTAATGGCAACTCCATTTGCATGTTGATGGGGTAATTATTTACTTACTAAGACCTGGGGGCCTGCTGGAAAGCAAATGAAGATCAGTCAGAGATTAAACTTGCTCTAGGCCTTGCTTAGCTTAGGTAGCCCAGAAAATGCCTGGCTCCAGGGCAGCTATTCCACAATGAACCTACACCTCAGCCAGGTGATTACAACCAAAAAATTTCCAGAACAAGAAGGAATTCTCCTAAACCTCCTGATCTCTTCCCCCACCAGTCCTGATGCACGACAGAGCTTTTATCCAAAGCCCAGGCACTCCATGAATAAACCTGGATGTGGGGGGAAATTCTCTCCTTTCCAACACTATCTTTCAAAAGCTACATTAATGCCCTGAAAATACATCAATTTAATCCTCTCCCTTCTGAATTCTTTTTGAAAACTGGACCTTTGGATCTTGCAAAAATTCTGAGTGAAAATAACGGAGAAGTAGAAAATAGAGATCCTCAAAATAGGATCTCCAGTTGCTGGAGAGGTAAGTATTGTGTAGCAGGATAATAAAAAGAATTTATTCCTGGCTTTTTAACTAGAAAACAAAGCATTTCACAATGGTGATAAATTATAATCTGTTTACAGCAGAGAGGCTGAGGCACAGCAAAGGATTTATTCAATATCTTAGGAACAAGAAACAGCATCAGGAACTGCACCAACCTCCCAGCAGCAGTTTCAGTGCTCCACATCCAACCCCACATCATCCAAGGCCATCAAACAGCTGACAGCTGACTGGGGAAACTGAAACACTGGGAATGAAGAGGCACAGAAGGGAGATTTGTATTGTTCAGCTGCCCTGTGTGACAGTCACTTCTACAGGATTTAAATAACTGCAGAACACAGGTGACAAAGACACATCTTCGTCAGACCTGTTCAGAACAGGATGAATCAAGCCCCAAAAGTGGCTTTTTTTCCTGCCCTCATTTTCAGTGCAAGGTACCCCAGCACTCACACTGACACTGCAAGTGTTGGAACTTCTCTGGCACAGTTTGGTGCCAAAGCTCTGTGGTTTTCCCTCTGCAATGATTACACCAAGGCAATGACTACACCTCTCAAAGTCACCGCTATTGAGACAGAGAACTGGGCAGATATTTATCCAAACTTTAACTCTTAGATTCAACAGGTATCCTTTTCCTGTGAAAAATTTCATCCCTCTAGAAGGGAAAAAAAAAAGATCTAATTTTTCTGGTTTCTATCAACCAAGGTCACTTTTTGAAACAAAGCATTGAAAACAGACACTTGTCAGCCAAACCTCATAAAAGTTCATGTTCAGCCAAGAACAGCTCTTAGTTCCCTGAAAAGTTAGAAGGGTTTGGGGATACAGATTGCTTTTAAAAATAAAACAGCAACATGTCAAATTCAGGTGAGTCAGTGCCACATGCAATGGGAAGGAAAGAGGGACAAAAGTGGGCTGCAGGTGGCCCTTGTTACAGGTCACCACATCTAGGCAGGACATCAGGTCTGAGGTCCAGAGAATATCCTTGGCTGCAAAGAAACTTCACCAACTCCTTCTCCACAGGCAACAATCTGCCCTCTCTTTTCAGTGCAGCAGCAGGGACATATAAACAAAATATATATATATACATATATATTTTTTAATATATATATTTTTTATATATATATATATATATATTACCCTC
>VZTN01026754.1:14322-34316 GCA_013400515.1 Erpornis zantholeuca | reverse complement strand
TATATATATATATATATATTAGGCCCTCTAAGAATTAAAATCTCTTTGCTTTGTTGTGCAAACACAGAGTTTTGTGGAGCACTGTAAGATTCCACCTCCTCGCAATCCCCATCACCCCAGGGTCGGGGGTGCCCTGCCAGCCAGTATCACCAGGAGTCAGGGACAATGCCACCCTCCCAACCAAGGCACTCATCTCCTGGGCATTGCTGAGCTTCAGTTGCTCCAACATTAGCCCAGAATCACACAGAATCACAGAATCACCAGGTTGGAAGAGACCCATAAGATCACTGAGTCCAACCCATGCCCTAACACCTCAAGCAGACTCTGGCACCCAGTGCCATGTGCAGTCTTTTTTTTAAACACATGGCAGCACAGAGTGTGCCAGAATACGTGAACTGGCTTGACACAAAGATGATTTCAAGACATTTCTGAAGGGCCCAAGGCTGCTTTCATGCCCAGAAACACAGAGTGATGCCTTAGGTTTTAACTTTGATATTTTCCCAACCCTGCCCTGCCCAGTGTCACTCTGCAGTTCCCTGGAGCTCGTTCAGTGCTGTTCTCTCATGCTCACACACACACAACAAAGCCTCTCCAGCTCTCCAAGGACACCCAGACCCTCCTAGGCCCAACAAGAACTGCAAACCACAATCTTGGGGACAGGGGGGCAAGCTTGGGCAAATTCCATCCTTGCCTGGCTTCTGCTTGGGGAATTGATGCTGAGATCCAAGTGGGAAGAACTCGGGAGCTGTCCTTGTCCATGTTGGGATGCACTGAGGCAGGAGCCTCTGGAGGCCAGAGTGTACCTCTGAAGGCCTTTCCAATCAATCCCTCCTTGATTCCTTTATTCCTGTCTGCTCTCTGTTTCTAGGGAGCCATTTAAGGCATCAAGAAGAAGCTCAAGAACAAATCAGTTTACTTTTTCCTTGGGATCACATTGATCAAGCTGTTTCAACCCACTGAGGAACATGCTGCTCACACACGTGGCTGCAGCTGTAGAACTGCCTGGGTGATTATTTCACTGGGGCAGGGAGGCCATCTGGATGCTGAAGATGTAGTCCAGGCTGACCCAAATTCAGCAGCACAGCTGCCACAAACCTTTCCCAGCTCAGCTTCCTCGAGACACTGGCAGCACCCCCATGATTTAGCCAGGTCCAAATCTGGGCTGAGCATTTCTGGACACCCTTCCCCTATCACACAAACTTTATGCCATGGGGTTTTTTTACAATTTGTAGAAAAATCCTTAGTGGAATTGCAGGAATTCGCAGCTACAAATATAATTTGAGTGAAAGCTCAGTGAGAAGCAAACCTGGATGCAACTTTTTGGCCAAAACAGCAACTTTTGCTGTGGAGCAATCACTGAGCCCAAAAAGAGTTAAATACAGCTAAGCTTCCTCACTGCTTCAAACCTGTAAAGTAAATAAATAACAGATTTTCTAGGCTGAGGCATCTCCTGTTATCAGCCTGGAGGGATTTTATATCCATGAGTTAAGCCATAAGAAGACATGCTTATGTAACGGAACAGTTTACAGGGCACCAAAGAGCTCCAGGCACTGCTTTAATGCCTCATAAACTTCCAGGCTTTGTGGCATTATTATTTACACTCCCCCCTTCATTACCTCCAAGATTTCCTGGGATTTCAGCATAGAACCATTGCATTTTATTTTTTCAAAAGATCAGAATCTAATTTCCCGCCATGTTGGCACATGACTTCATTGCTCTGTCCAAATTAAAAAGAAATCAAGTGTCATGCTTCTGTTTCACTGCCTTTGTCATCTACATGAATCTTCTTTTGTTAAATAAGGGCTGAAAACAACAGCAACCCAGCACCTGCCACAGGGCAAACCACAGGATGTGCCCTCAGCACCCTGAGCTCTTGTGTCATTTCACTGATTCAGACAAGCAGAAAGCACAAGGCAGAGCTGGTGCAGCTCCTCCTGAGCAAACTGCTCCTGGCTGCTGGCACGTCCCTGCTGGCTCCCAGGGTGTCTCCCAAAACATCTCACAGAGTCTTTCTGTTCTCAGGACGGACTGAATTTGGAAACAATGTGCTTTCAAATGATGTTTGGGTTATGAAACGTGCCCTAGTAGGACTCAGTTATGTAATAAGGACTTCTGTAGCTGCATAAGTGGCCAAGAACCATGGCTGGGTTGAACCTTCAGGTCTCTCAGTCTTTGAGCTCTCTCCAGCCACTTTTTCCTCTACATCCCACAGCTCTCATGCTCTACAGAGACAATACCAAAATAAAAGAGATGTTATTTTGTCTTGACCATCACCCAGGCAGGGATGAGCAAGGGGCACCTGCCCTGCCTCACACACCCCACTGCCCTTGGCTGCCCAAGGACCAGGTTCAGCAGTGTTCAAGCAGCACCCAGCCCAGCCCAGCCCAGCCCAGCCCAACCCAACCCAGCCCAGCCCAGCCCAGCCCAGCCCAGCCCAGCCCAGCCCAGTCCAACCCAACCCAGCCCAGCCCAGCCCAGCCCAGCATAGCCCAACCCAGCCCAGCCCAGCCCAGCCCAGTTCTGTGTTTACAAACCCACATCAGTCATCTGGGGAAAGATCTCTAAGGGCTAAATGTCACAATGAAAAATTATTTGGTGTTCATCCAAAACCAAAACAAATCAGTCTCACTCAAGCCAGGACACCTCACACTTGAATTCCCTCCAGGCAAGATCAGCAGAAGATAGCACAGTGCCAGGCTTTATAAATGTCACAGAAGAGGCCCAAAACTGCTTCTGCCTTCACTAATCAAAGGGAGAAGAGGCTGTTGTGCTCATCTGCCTTGGTCTCCTGTGTTACACAAGCCAGGGAGCTCACCAGGATTTACTCCAGGTGGAAAATGTCAGCATTCAACCACTTCTGACTCCAAACAGCACATTTTTCCAAGCTGCTTTCCTTTGGAAAAGATTGTTTCATTCATACCAGTTAAGCATGCTTTTTTGTATCCCTCTGGAGAGTTTCAAAATCCAGCATTTAATGCTGATGGGAGACAGGAGAAATAGTCAGGATTTTTAATTTTGCCTTGGCTAAAGAGCACAAAAAATGAGCTGTAAAAACACCTGCAGCTTTGGGATATTCCCTGCAGCTCGAGGTTAGAGGGTTGTAATTGGAGTGGTACAGCTGATAAGGAAACCTGCAAGGTTTCCTGGGAAAGCAGGAGTAGATCAGGAACAAGTTGGGGTGGAGATGGAACAATCCCCTGCCAAACACTGGAGAAGAACCCAGGAAAAAAAACCCAAACAAGCAAACAGAACAAATAAACAAAAAACCCCAAACCCCACATAGGTTCTTCTCCTGAGTGCTGAGCAAACAGGAATGGGCAGGAACTGATGCCCAGGAAATTCCACCTAAACCTGAAGAAGAATTTCTTTCCTGTGCAATGACCGAGCCCTGAACAGGATGTCCACAGAGAGAGTGGGGAGGTTGAACCAGATGACCTCAGTGATGCCTTTCAACCTTACCCATCCTCTGAAACCCAAAGAGCAGCAGAAAGGATTTTCTCTGCTGACCTGCAACCCCTCTCCAGCCTTCTCTTGCTGGCATTAGCATCAAACTAGTAGGAGTGGGATGGAGTAAGGTTCCCCTTCCCCAGAAACTTTAGATTAAAGCCCTCTCATCATGTTAAAAAAGAAGTACATGTGTGTTTTTAAATGAAAACCACAACAAAATTATGCAGGGTAGGGTTTTTTTTTAGTCAGAAACCAATCAAAATTACCTTTCTTATAAATGGACGTGACTCATGCAGGCGTCTCTGTTGAAGTGGTGGATTTCTTTCCAGTAATTGAATAGCTGAAAGAGTTTATCATGAAAACAACAAGCCACCATCATTAATATTCACACAGAGAAACCAGAGAGGTTTTACAAAATCTACTTGCATTTGACATTTCTCCCAGCTCCAAACAGCGAGCACGCATTCCATGGGACTGTTTGTTCCTGGAAAATGCAGCCCCAGCTCAGGACCATATATCAGTTTGTCTAGAACAAACATTTTGTACTTACAAACAGCGTCCTAATTGACTAAATGAAAAAAGCAGAACATTTGCTCCACATAAGTAATGGGGATGTATTTCCTCTGTCTCCTGCCACATTGCCAAGAATATACATTAGGAGAAGAAAAAATACTTGAGCACATCAGTAAATCCCACCTGCCAAAACTCTGCAAAGTAGGCACAGTTTTCATGCCTGGATCTCTATGCAGGTCCTGATAAAAATTGACATTTTCCTGGTGTGGAGAAGAGAATCTGTGTCCAGACAGACACATGCTGTGAATGAGAACTCTGTCACCTGGCTCGTGGGACTCTCCAAACTGAGGGATGATTTAATGCAAATCTTTGGCTTCCTGCATATTCCTTAAACCCTCAACATTTTTGTCATGCAGACCACAGCATGAAGCATATTTCTGTATTAATTCTCCAAATCTCTTTAATGCCTTAGGTGAGTCTATGAAAATTTTATTTAATTCTAAATTTTTCCGAGACCGTGAATGAGTTTCCAATGATGAGGGAGAAATCGTTTCTCCTCTCACCATACCAGAATCCATAAGCAGCTCCTATTTACTCACATCTCTCAGCAGAAGCCAAGGATGTTTGAATTACATTTTTTGAGGAATTAACAGAAGATAAAAAGCATCTTTATTGTGCAGCAAAAGTAATTAAAGTTCAACAGCCGAGAAATTAATTTTAGATTTCCTGTCCAAAAATGTTCATTCCCAAAGATGCCATCCTCAGTCCTGAATGTGCTTCCTTACACCAAAATGATCAAGGGTGGAAGCACATACATTGTGCACTTTAAAAGTGAAAATCAGTGCTGAAGAGAAGTCCCAAGCAGTCAGGAATGTGAACCAAATGGTCCTGCTCAAAACAGGGTCTGACAATGGGAGACAGCTCATCCTGCAGGATAATCACCCAGCTGAGCCCCACAGGAACAACCCATGTGACCAAGAGGTCCCTCAATTTTAGTCTGAAAGTATCCAGTGCAAAAAAAAAAGAGTTTCCACAGTCCAAGTTGCATAATTGTTTCATTTTCAAACAAAAACCTCCATTAGACTCAGGCTCCCCTGCATGAATGTGCTGCTCTCTGTCCAGCAATTCCAGCAGAGCCTGCGAGGCTCCATCAGACTGGGCCTTGTCTGATGCCAGAATGATTTTTGCTTTTTCTTTTATACCCCTCTCACACACTCTTTCATAGTTTGATGTATTCTCAGTGCTTTTAGCCCCACACTTGTACCTCCCCAAGGCTGAGAGCTCAGCTCAGCCCCACGGCACCGTTAAACCAGGAGAGCAAACATCCTGGGAGCCCCAGACACCAAGGGCCTCTCCAGAACACATTTGGGAACCTCAGCCAGGCCCAGCCAGGGGGAAGGTTCCTCACAACGAGGGCTTCACTCCAGCCTCTCACTGGGGAATATTTGACAAATATGTTAATTTTGCAAGGCCTATAATTGTGTGTATTTTGGTGTGAGGTGTGCATGCATTTTCAGGGCATTCCACCTGGACCAAGTGCTGCACCCAAGGATCCTAAAATAGATACCAATGTAAAAACCCCTTTTCCCCATCAACCATGTTTTGGTTTTAAGACCAGGGAAAGGCATCACATCAAGAAGAGCTCCCCAGCAAAGCCATGCAGCTTTTCTCCATCCCCACCTGCCTTTTGCCTCTCCCACACCTTTACAAGGCACCAGCTGAGACAGGAAGATGATCCCAGAGCTCCCCATCCCCAGGGCAGCACTGCCCAGAGGAGGAAAACCAGCAGCACCGAGGGAAGTGTCCCTGGGACACTCTCTTATCGCAGTGGAGTCCAAAAGATGACAAAATGTGGCATGAATTTTTTTAGAGAAAAACTATTTATTAAGAAAAATCTTCCATTTTTATAACTCAGGTCGCTAAAGGTAAGACACACAGGACACAGGCATTGGTCCCAGCATGAACACTTTTCTCACAGCATTGGTCAATTACACAGAAACTTGTTAGGATAACAAAAGTAAAAACACCTTTGGTGAGACAGAGAATTCTCAAAACATTTTCAGTTCTTTACAATAACTGTTTTAGTTTTCATCTTCTGGCCATGAGCAGGTTTGCAGCTCTGCTCTGGCCGTGGTAAATTCCCACAACCAGAGCAGAAAGCTGAGAATTTTCCCTTTACAAAACTCACACCCTCTGACAGAGCAACTGGAGATGGTTTGATCAAACCAGACAGGGATCAGGCTGTACAGAACCTTCTCTCTTCTCCCTGACCCCCTGCACCCTCCTTTTGTCTCTGCCATCCCCCAATTCCCAGATTAATGATGTAAGGCTGACACAGAACCCTCTTTTCCCTGACACTCTCATCCCACTTCTTTATACACATGCATGAAGCACTCTCCAACCACTTTCTCCCCCTCTCTGCTATGTCAAACGTTCACCTAATTTATTAATCCATTCAAAGTGCATCCTCCAAGAGCCTGTTCCTGTGTTTATGTTGAAGCACCAAAGCTGCCAAATCCACAGAGGACCACAGTGTCCAAACTTGCAGTTATTTTGGCAGTGTGTAGAGCCCCATGTGATGCATCCAGCACCACAGCAAAAGCTCCAGCAGCTTTCTCTGATCCTTTTGGAGGTGTTTTTCTTAAGTGCAAAGCATTTAATATTGCAGCAGCTGCTAAAGTCATTAAGCCAGCCCAGACGATGATCACATCATTACCATAATTCCATTTAAAGCACTTGCTTCTTTTAAGAGGACTCACACAACACAATCATTACAATGTTTTACTGGCAGTTAGCATCCTTGTTTGCTGAGGGAGTGAGAAGTGAATTGAAACGTCCTCATTTTTCTTTGATTAAGAGCTCAATTAGGAAATAAAAGACTAATTTATGTCATCACAATATTTCAATGTCCCAATTTTTCCACTAAAGACCAGAGAAATGTCACTGGACTTCAAAAGATGAGCTCCTTGCTTCTGAGCCAGCACCAATATGAACTTTACTAATCACTTCTGTCCTGTTTGGAATAAAATTCACGTTTTCTTACGACCAGAGGGTGTTTTGCAAACGCAGTTAAGAAAATACTCACATGGTTTTTATAGAATGCAGCTGCAGCACCTGAGAATTCCTCACCACATCTCACAAGCCTGCATGCCTGCAGGAAGGCACAGTATTCCCTAAGGAGCAGCATGGAGAGGAAATGTACTGTGAAAATCCCACTCTAGAGCCCTGATCAGAAGTGTCAGAGAGCCACCCCCGAGGGCTGCTGATGCCTTAAATTGGCTACCTAGAAGCAGAGACTAGACAGGAATAAAGGAAAAAAGGTGGTATTTATTTGAAAGGCCTTCAGGTGCACACTTTGGGCTCCAGAGGCTCCTGCCTCAGTGCATCCCAAAATGGACACCCAGGTCATGAGAGCTTCACACTTTTATATCAACATCAATTCCCCAAGCAGAACCCAGCCAATGATGTGATTTCCCCCAAGCTTGCCCCCCTCTCCCCAAGATGAAGGTTTACAATTCTTGTCTCTAGGTGTCCTTGAAGGGCAATTTAGAGGTTTTGTTATGTCTGTCTTAGCACAGAGAACAGCATAAGAGAACAGCACTTAACAAGCTACAGAAAACTTCAGTTACACTAGCAGTACAGGATTTGAAAAATATAAAAGTTAAAATCTAAGGCATCACTTCTGCCCACCCAGCACCTGCAGGGACGAAATTGCTGTGCAGGTGATGAGAGGCAGATCTTCTGTGACAGCCTGACAGCAGGGCAAAGCCCCCCAGGTGAGAAAATGCCTCTCAGAGAACATCCTGCTGGAACCAGCTGGAATGAACCTCACGTTCATTTCTGACCCAAAAAGACACTCAGTAGTTCTTTTTCAAGGAAGGACTGCGTGCTCTCACATTTTGAAGCTGCCAGGTGAAGGATATAGATGGATAACTCCATGTCAGTGGGAAAAGTGGGTTTCCACAACACCCTACCTTGCCCAGCTGTGGTGCTGACTTTTGGTGGATCGTAGAGAGATCACAGCAAAAAGTTGGAGAAAGCAATATTTTTTTTTTTTAACTTGTTTTGAACTGTAACATTTACTCTGTTTCTAAAGGGAACTTCTGTAGGTTCCCAGGAAAAATTTTTGACAAAGAATGTAAATATCAAAGATGTTTTGGTAATGCATTCTCCTTGACTAATGAAGGAGCTTTATTTTTGTTTCTTTTTGTATTTTGTGAGACTGTGTGGAGAGACAAGAGACACAGTCAGACACAGAGACAATCTCTAGCTAACAAGCTAGAGAGAGAGAAAAACCTGATCTTTTTTCTTGATAATATCCTGATAATAAAAACCTTCTAAATTTCAAATCTTATGAAAATAGAATCAATTTGTGAGCAAGCCCTAGAAATAGGGCAACATCTTTACCACACCCAGCCACTCACTGTTCCCTGCAATTCATCAAGTGAAACCTCAAGGCAACAGGTTTTAAACAGAGAATGTGGAAATATTTTCTACCCACACCTGTGGAATTAAACTGGGGAAAGGTCTGTTATGGTGTGAGGTGGCCAAAAACCAGAGAGGAGAAAACACTGCTTGTGCCTGATTACCTTAGGTTTTAACTTTGATATGTTCCCAGCCCTGCCCTGCCCAGTGTCACTCTGCAGTTCCCTGGAGCTCGTTCAGTGCTGTTCTCTCATGCTCACACACACACAACAAAGCCTCTCCAGCTCTCCAAGGACACCCAGACCCTCCTAGGCCCAACAACTGCAAACCACAATCTTGGGGACAGGGGGGCAAGCTTGGGCAAATTCCATCCTTGCCTGGCTTCTGCTTGGGGAATTGATGCTGAGATCCAAGTGGGAAGAACTCGGGAGCTGTCCTTGTCCATGTTGGGATGCACTGAGGCAGGAGCCTCTGGAGCCCAGAGTGTACCTCTGAAGGCCTTTCCAATCAATCCCTCCTTTATTCCTTTATTCCTTTATTCCTTTATTCCTGTCAGTCTCTGTTTCTAGGGAGCCATTTAAGGCATCATGCCCACATCTGCCCTCTCTGATGATCCTTGCTTGCAGTGATTTTTTTTCCTCTCTTACTTTTGATGGATACAAGAGCAGTGTCAGCTTGCCATGATTTCCTCAAGATCCTACAGCAAAAAATCCAGGAAAAAAAAAGAACTTTATGAATAAAAGGTCTCCCAGTTTTCAATCTTCTTGATTTGATTCATGCTGGCAATTTTTCTTTCCTCTCATAGAAGAGTCAGAGCAAGAACTGAAGGCTACAGGGAGAGATAACACAGCTCAAATCAGCTCTCATCACTGATAGAGGAGAGGCTGACACTGCCCTGTGCATCTCTGAGTGCACATCCTTAGAGCTGTAGGAAAGCACATGGGCAAATGGTTTGGAGTGCCACCAGGAGCTAGAGCAAGTCTTCATCACATGTACATGGTTACATTTCTCTGATTTCAAATTCAGGAGCAGGATGACACAGGAGATGCAAAAAAATGGCATGGGAAGAAATGCAACCATTGAGCTGGACAAGCACTGGGAGCAGCACAAGAGAAGGGCTAAGGAAGAAATGCAGTGTCCTAAATTCAAGGGAAAAAACCTAAGCAAAAAAGGAAAATATCTATACTGTTAGAGGAAACAAGTATTTCAAATATAGTATATTTCAAACAAGTATAAATCACAGAACCATGATTTGGGTTGGAAGAGACACTTTTCACTAGACCAGGTTGCTCCAAGCCTCCTCCAACCTGAACTTAAGCACTTCCAGGAGTGGGGATCTTCTTTTGCACTGCACCTGCAGCTCCTGGCTCAGGGCTCTCCTTATTCCACACCAGAGAACCCAAAGGTGAGTGAGTCCTTGCCTTTTGTGCCTTCTGCTGCAGCAAACTCCTCCTGAAGGTTTCCCACAGCTGGGGGAATTCCTAACACCTCCAAATCTTTGTAGATACCTGCAAGACTACTGAAATCCTGGCTTCACCCTTTTTTTCCCCTTCACAGATCCTATAACTGCGTTTTCCTCGACTGCTCTTTATATTTACAAACCTTGAATTCCTGAAATCTTTGTTTGCTTTAGCTGAATGTGGCCAAGGCACTCCAAAGTCACCCAGGGAACTGTCAGAAATGGTGATATGTGCAGAGTAAATGATCCTAAGTGGTTAATTTTCTTATGAAAAAAGACTGAAATGTATCATTTTTTCCTGGCTGTTGTGAGAGCGTGTTATTTCAAGGAGGAGATTCACAATTAATGGTCAGAACACTTTGATACTGTACATTCTGGTTCTTTTCTTTGTGAGCTGCAAGTCTGGATAGCTTCAGGCAGAGAAAGTGAAAATTGTGCTAACAAGTCATCTGTCCTGGGTGTGCTGCTTCCTGCCTGTGCCAGCAGCTGGGAGCACCTGCTACCAGAGGAAATTCTTTTATAATTCCTTTTTTTTTTTTTTTTTTAATTAATCAGAATCTCTAAGCTCCTTCCAGAACACACACATTTCTATTTTGCAATACTTCTCACCGGAAAGTCTTTCCCCTCACCATCCCTCCCTTCCAGCTGTAAATTTAAGGTTGTATTTAGTCATAGTGGGACTGTCAGCAACAGGCTCTGCTGGATCATCTGCAAACTTAAAAGAATAAAAAAAAAAGAAATTGTTGATACCTCTCCATAACCTCTAGAAAGATATTTTTATACTAAAACATCAGAGGAACAAACATTACACTGAAATCATGCTCAGGCACCAGGGAAACCTGGGAGTTTGCTGCCTTGTTATGATTAAATGAACATTTATACAGCAACCATGATATGCATCAGTGTCAGCAGCAACAGGAGAAGTTAAGAATCAAGACTTGCTGAAATAAAAATTTTAAAAACAGATGTTGTCTTGGATGAGGAATTTGCAAAGGGAGTTCAGGGCAATTTAGAGGTGCATTCCCAGACCTCAGTGCTCCTGCTTGGGTCCGTCCTGCCCTAAACCAGGCTTGCTGCTCTTCACCCAGTGATGCCTTAGGTTTTAACTTTGATATGTTCCCAGCCCTGCCCTGCCCAGTGTCACTCTGCAGTTCCCTGGAGCTCGTTCAGTGCTGTTCTCTCATGCTCACACACACACAACAAAGCCTCTCCAGCTCTCCAAGGACACCCAGACCCTCCTAGGCCCAACAAGAACTGCAAACCACAATCTTGGGGACAGGGGGGCAAGCTTGGGCAAATTCCATCCTTGCCTGGCTTCTGCTTGGGGAATTGATGCTGAGATCCAAGTGGGAAGAACTCGGGAGCTGTCCTTGTCCATGTTGGGATGCACTGAGGCAGGAGCCTCTGGAGCCCAGAGTGTACCTCTGAAGGCCTTTCCAATCAATCCCTCCTTGATTCCTTTATTCCTGTCTGCTCTCTAAGTATCCATTTAAGGCATCACCAGAGCCTGAGCTGGAGTTTTCCAGGAGAAAAGCACTGGCACCACCAGGGCACACAGAGAATCTGGGGTTTCTGCACAGAGGGATGGAGCCCTTCTCCAGCTCCAGAGTGAATTTTAATGCAGGAGCCAAGTGCTGAGCCAGGTAACTCCTGCTGGTTTCCCTGCAAGATCCTTCCAGCATGGATTCATTTTTAAAAGATGCTTTGCTCCCCGAACAGTTGTCCAAAATCAGAGGAGGAGAGAAGAGCAAAATTCAAAGTAAAATAACTTACTCTCTGCAGGAACAAAAGGAGGAGGGAACAGAGAGCTCTGCAGTGGGTGAAGGCCTCCACAGCATCCTCAGGGTGAAAAGCAAAGCTGGCCCCATGGCAAACTCCACAGGCTCTGTGCACAGACCTCAAAGCACTCAGAAAAGCAGAGTTTCAGCTAAATATGAGCTTAGTGCCTTCGGTTTGATAATTCCTTTCTCTGGCCAGACAGAGGATCTTGTCTCAGTGGTATCCCACAAAAACACAGCACAGACACTGAGTGATAGCAGAGTGCCAAAGCACAGATGTGGCAAAGGCAAACACCTCTCACTATCAGGTGTTGCTGGCAAACCTTCAATGGCCTTCAGTTTTTGAATACTAATCAGAAATGCCTCTTTTAACAAGGAAACTTTAAATGTCACTGCTGCACATTTTTATGGTGAAATTTGCCCTTTAAATCTGGACTAGCAAAAAATACAGGTTTTTCAAAAAATACAGCAGAAGAACAAACTTCTGTTGGTTCTCCTGAGTGGGCAGCAGATTAAAATATTGGATTTTTTCTTTAAATTTTCCTAAGGAGAGATTTCTTTTGAAATTTTGGTCTCATTATTTCTTGATAGTGATAAAGAAATTCCATCAGATGAAAATGATATTGTCCCAACTAATTCCTCAGAAGAATTCCCAGAGAAAGGTCACATGGAAATCTGTGTTCCTGCAAGAATACTTCTATTTTTCCGAGGAAACATTTCCTCACAGAACACAAAACACTCTTTGGTGAATTTTCAAAACGGTTTTCAAAAGCTTTCAAATTTTCCATCTAGAACCAAGAATGTAAAAATCTCTAGACAGTTGGGTTTTTTTCTTACATTTGGGGATTGATGCACACAGACAAGCAGTGCCATATACCAAATTTCCTTCCCTTATTGATCCTGTCATGGTGATAAAAGCTGCTACACAGCAGAAAGGCTAATCCAGGCAAGTCTGAAGTGTGAATTGAGAATAAACTAAATAAGATTTCTCATGAGAGCCAAACTGTTAAATCTGTTACTCCACTTAATAAAAATCATGTTAAAAACAATGTTGTTGCAGTGTAATTTCTGTCTTCATTCACATTTTATCAGATCAGTACAGAGACAATTTAAGCCATTTCCCAGGAATTTCGCTGCCTGGCACAGGAATGCAAGAAGTCATTTTGACTCTTTCAGCTTTTAAAAAAGAACATAAAAAATAGTCCACGAGGTCAGAGAGAGAATGGGATTTAAGAGATTATCAGTGTGTTGGTGTATTATGCTTGCTATGCTTGTAATGTTCCCACTGTACAAGCAGTGTGGGATTAAATGAAATTAAATTAAAGATGTGAATAAACAGTGAGGATTCCATGAGTCATTGCAGTCATTCCCACAGGGAATTCCATGCTGCAGCACATCCTGATGGAGGACTCGTGAGCACAAACCACCCTGCTCTCCTTGGAGGGCTCCTGTTGGAACCCTGGAAGCTGAGAATTTTAAATTCTCTCTGCTGGAAAGCACTGTTCCACTAGAAAACCCCACATTTGATCTGAAGCCTTGAGATAAGCTTCCAAAATTGAGTGATGATTTTAAAATCACATGTGTGTGGTTTGAATAAAAAGTGTGCTGTCACAAAGTAAAAAATTTGGAATTTAAAGTTTTAGAATATAGCAATATATATGTACCAAGATGAAAGTTTTAGAACAGTAACTAGATACTTATTTTTCACTTTCTTCTTCCTTCTTCTTCATGGGTTTAAATAGTGTCTTATAATTAGACAAGAAAACTTGCACTGCTGAACTTAAAAGTTAAAATATTGGGTTAAAAATAGAAATAATTTAAGTGCCAAATCATTATTGGACCAAAGGTCCTTAAAAAAGCTCTGCAAAGCCAGAGAACCACCACTGCTAGCCTTGTTTTACCTTGTTAGCAGAACTCACAACTTCTAAGAATGTAACATAAATAAGAACCAATAAACAACTGAGTCCGAACAAGAAAAAAAATGTCTCCTGCATTTCATCACAACTAAGAAAAGTAAAAGTGAAAATCTAGGCAAAAAGCCATCACCCTGACAGACCTCCTTGCCCCAAGCCCTCCTCATGCCCTCAGCAGCCACACCTGCCCTGACCCAGCCCAAAGCCTGACGTTCAGTTCTTGGCCTCCTCTGCACTAGAAAGGCTTCCCCACTCTGCTCTGAATGCTCCAAGTCTCTTCCTGCAGAGCCAGAACAGGCAGACAGTGATGTTTTATCCCAGGGGCCAAATAAAACCCCTCAGGCTCACAAATCACTTTCGCTGCTGCAGCCACAGGCACTGTTTCTTCACTTGTGGCTGTGTTGCCTTTCCCTGGTCTTAAAATTAGAACCAAAACATGGGGGAAAAGGGGTTTTTAGCTTGGTATCTATTTTAGGATTCTTGGGTGCAGCACTTGGTCCAGGTGGAATGCACCGAAAATGCATGCACCCTCCTTACACCAAAATACACACAATTATAGGCCTTGCAAAATTAACATATTTATCAAAGATCCCCCAGTGAGAGGCTGGAGTGAAGCCCTCGTTGTGAGGAACCTTCCCCCTGGCTGGGCCTGGCTGAGGTTCCCAAATGTGTTCTGGAGAGGCCCTTGGTGTCTGGGGCTCCCAGGATGTTTGCTCTCCTGGTTTAACGGTGCCGTGGGGCTGAGCTGAGTTCTCAGCCTTGGGAAGGTACAAGTGTGGGGCTAAAAGCACTGAGAATACATCAAACTATATAAAAGAGTGTGTAAGAGGGGTATAAAAGAAAAAGCAAAAAAATCATTCTGGCATCAGCTGGTCCTGACTTGCTCTGCTCTCATAACTCCCAGACATGCTCACAGCCACAAACTTCACTCCTGGTAAAACTCCTGGCATGACTATTTTATTCCCCCTCAAGGTTTCCCACAGAGCCACCCCACCTAAGCTCAGCACATCCATCCTGCCTCCCACTCCTGCAGTGGCTGTAGATGTGCTGCTGACAGGGACTTTTCTCTGATCCCCTCGTTACATCAATGATAAAAGGAGAAGTAGGTAAAATGAGAAATTAAGCAAATCTTTGTTGTCTTTACCAATTCCTGTGATAGTTCCTAGAACAAAAAGATTAAAAATAAGTATTCCTTTTCCATCACAACACAGCCTCCTCCCCTCAAATCACTCCACTTTGATGATCATGTAGCATTCCTTGACCCTGGCATCCAGAAACATAACACCAACCATCCAGTTCCAAAATACCTGTTTAAATTCCAAGCACAGCAAACACACAGTTGCACACAGATGGAAAGGACAGGGAATTAAAATAACAACAACAAAATAATAATTTTAAGCAACTTGAAGATGATGACACTCTCAGCTGCATCTGTGGTGGCGACCAGGTAAGGCTTCAGCTCATCTCTCTGTGTGCAACAATAGTGCAGAGCTCCCTGGAGACCTTCAAAATAATTAACAGAAAAAAACCCACAAAAAATTTCATTGTGTTTCTCAAAAAAAAAAAATCCCAAGAACCTGTAACCTTAATGGATCACATTTCTTAGCAACTGCCAAACTCTTTTGCTGACAGGGAAAAACATAATCAGTGCTAACATTTTGTTTCTGAAACACAGCTTCGATTGTCATCACAGTTTGAGTCACCAGCACAGAGTATCAGCCTGGAGCTGGCAATTTTAATTTCCTGCTGGTGCCAACACATGGCCCTGTTCCAAGCCCACAACTTGTCTACCAACCTGTGAAGTGGCATAAACTTACATTTCAATTAAATAATGTTCAGATTCTCTGCCTTCAAGAGCAGTGTGGTAACCCCGAATGAAGCCCTTAGATTTATCACACTGAAAGGTAAAGTAAAATCCCAAAGCGTGATGGTACAAATTGCATTTTATTGCTCTCTTTTTACAATATAGGGCAGATAGAACATCTGGTTTGAGCTCTACCTTCAGTTTTGGCAGAATCCTCACGGCCTGCAACTACAAATGGGTTTGCACAAAGCTTTTTGCACCACCCTGAAGCTGGAAGTTTGTAGCCAGCCCCCCAGGAAAGCTTTCTGCTCTTCTAAAGCAGATATTTCCCTATTGGTGCTGCTGGGAGGCTTTCCTTGCTTTTACATTTCAGGATGGAAACAAGATGTGCACACAAGAGGTTCTTGGGTTCTGGTTTTGTGCATCACCCAGCACCTGGCAGTCCTTCATTGTGGTGACAAAATTGCACAGTGGGGCAGGAACAGCAAGGCAAAGACAGGCTCTAGTCTGACCTTTGGTGACATGGCCCTGGGGAAAAAACTCCTGTTTTGTCTCTCTCAGTATTATTTTCTGCAAAGCAAAGATCACTGCAGAAGAAGAAACACCCGTGCTCATATATCACAAGGCAGCACATTGAGATGAGGCACTGCTCACACTGCCATGAAAGACCCCAACTCCTCTGTGCCTACAGCTGCAGGGAAACATCACTCCAGCTACCCACAAAGCATTAAAAAAGCACCAGTTAATGGTCTTTCTAATGATCTCTACAAATCTGGAATGATCTGGAAGGCTGAGTTTTAATCAGAATATACTCTGGAGAGCCAGGAGCAAAGGAGGAAGGTTAGGATTACCCCTTCAAACACCAAGAAAATGAAGATGTTCTTCCCCCTGTTTTCTGTTCCCTGGAGGTCTCTCCTTAACAGTTTGAGCAGTTAAAGAAGTAAATATTTTGTCCTCAAAGGAGGTTGAAGTGATATTTAATCAGTAGAAGACTTTACTGTAGACTGATTGTACCAATTGATTTTCAAAAGTTAAAATCCATTTCACTGAAGACCTGCCTGCAGACTAATTAAAACAACTTTCTTCCTCTGTTAAGGCTGCCAGAGACCAGCAACCATGCCTGAGGAGCACCGTGGGCAATGATTTTCACTTATATTGAACCAGATATTCCATAATCAGCTGCACTGTGTTGGTTTATTCTCCTGTTCTGCTGTTTGAAAATGCAATGGACACAGCACTCAAGTGGCATTTCATGTGCTGCCACCAAATCAACTTCAGAACCATTTCCTGCCACCAAATCAGCTTCAGAATCACCTCCCATCTTCTGGAAGGTCCCACCAGCTCTGCCACCACAATCATGCTGGGGTTGGTCACAGGGCAGAGCAGACCTGCACTGTAGGAACACCCTGGGAGCTGCTCCCTGAGCCCTGGGTCACATAAATGCATCATTTCTGTTCAGCAAGGGCTGTGAGGGAAGAAAGCAGGAGAAAAAGAAGCAGCAGGTACCCCTTAGTACTCACAGAAGTGTCACAAGGAGCCAGACATGAGAGACCAAGAGACTCCTGGAATCTGAGAAGGGATTTTGAGCTCCAGAAGGGGGGACAGCTGTGGCAGGGAGGAACAGGAAAACACAGAGAGTTCTGGAGGCAGAAAGCCACATCCCAGAGAGGAAGTGTCTCCTTCACACTTATGGCCATCATTTCTTTTGCTTTCTAATCCTTCTCTCCCAACACTATTTTGGATTTTACTGGGTTGTCTGGCTCTTGCCAATCGAGCCCTTGTGATAAGAGCCCCTGTGACCTCGTTGGAGAGACCTGTGGGAGTTCACAGCCTGGTTTAACACCTAGCAGGTGATTGCCAAGGGTTCTTCCAAGACAGGAAGGCTAAAGACTGATGGGTTTGTGTTAAAATAACACCTCCTTTCAGCTCAGATTTGCTCTTCAGCATGGACTCTAAGAGACCTGAGAGTCTGCATCCCTTAACAACACATCTCCCTCTCGTGTCTTCCACACAAAACAACCAAAAGCAATTTCAAAACAATCTCTTTTATCTCTTTTATCATTTTCTTCCAAAACAAAGGGCTTTCTCAAAGCCCTTTGAGTGTCAAAGAACATCACAACCTGACAGGCTGCTTCCAGAGCTTTTCATGTGGGCTTTTCACACCCATTTGCTCTGGAAACCTCAGTGATGGAGCAATAGGCTCCCAAGACCTGAGGTGTAAAATTCTCCAATTCAGAGCACCTCAGAGCTGCATTATCTAAGAACAAGCAACTCCAAACTACAGCTTTGCTGCTTAGGGACAGTTTGCCATAAAACCTCAGCAAGGTTTTACCTAACTTCTACTGTTCCTGTACTGTATTAATAAAACAAAATTGAAACTGACAATATTTTGAGGTTTAGACACCAACATTTCTAGGTTTCAAAAGGTCACAGTGAGGCTCTAGTGAATGAAAATTTCATACCTTAGCTAAAATAATTAATTAACTTCAGTCAAAATTACACACATAAGTGGTTATCTCTGGTTGCTCTTCTCCATAAAACTATGATTGCACCATAGAAATATTTATATACTGAAACTACTAGACAGTGGTTGACTTTTTTAATGCCCAGACATTTTTCCATCAGAAAGATGTGGCTTTAGCAAAGTAAATATTTTTATATGGAAAATACCAATTGAAAGGATACTAAACCAATATTTTTAATAAATTAACCTTCATGGAAAACTGAGTGGACTTCTGTTTTTAATCTGAGAACACAAGCACTCCCTTGGGGAAAAGGGAAGAAACTCAAAAAGGCAAAAGGAAACAAAATCCACAGAAGGAAAACTGAAAACTCAAGACTTGCATTGCCAAAGTGGCACTGGAAATTCAGAGAATGCTTTTGTTTGAGACTGCTCTGGGAAGTGCAGAAGAGGGGAGCAGCTGGTCCAAGTTTTCCCACTGTGCCAGAGGAGCAAACCCTAGGAAGGCTCCTGTCCACTGGCAAGGGCAGCCAGGGACAGGCAGCAAAGGAACCAGACTCAGGACAGCAAAGGTCTGAGCCCAAAGGGGTTTGTGTTGGTGCAGGACAGCTCCACATCAAACCTTGTAATCCCAGACTGTCCCAGGGGCATCACACACATGGCCCAGCTGAAAACACTCCTTGCTTGAGCAAGCTGGGAGAATAATTTCAAGATGGTTTCAAACCCTAAAATAAAAAGTGAGGAGACTGAGTGCACTGGTACTGATGCCAGAATGATTTTTGTCTTTTTTTATACCCCTCTCACACACTCTTTCATAGTTTGATGTATTCTCAGTGCTTTTAGCCCCACACTTGTACCTCCCCAAGGCTGAGAACTCAGCTCAGCCCCACGGCACCGTTAAACCAGGAGAGCAAACATCCTGGGAGCCCCAGACACCAAGGGCCTCTCCAGAACACATTTGGGAACCTCAGCCAGGCCCAGCCAGGGGGAAGGTTCCTCACAACGAGGGCTTCACTCCAGCCTCTCCCTGGGGAATCTTTGATAAATATGTTAATTTTGCAAGGCCTATAATTGTGTGCATTTTGGTGTGTGGGGATGGTGTGTGCATTTCAGGGCATTCCACCTGGACCAAGTGCTGCACCCAAGGATCCTGAAATAAACACCAAGGTAAATACCCCTTTTCCCCATAGACCATGTTTTGGTTTTAATTTTAAGACCAGGGAAAGGCAACAGAACCACCTCTGGTCCACATGGACTCCTCAATGCTCAGAGGCAGCAGTGCAGACAATATTCAGTCCCAGGCTGCAATTTTTCCTTCCTCCATTCTCTGAGGGTTCATTTATGCTGGATATTATCACTGCCCTCGGCAAATGAGGAGCCAAGCCTCATTTGAGGCTCCACTCTGGGCTGCATTGCTGAGACTGTTGAAGGGAACAGTCTGCTTCCAAGTATGAGGTATCTTGAAAAGCACCAGAACACAAAACTTCTCCACAAGCTGCTGCTGCTCATCACCTCTGGTGGGCTCCAGAATGTACTGGCTCAGTCAGCCAGAGAGGGAGGTACAAGCAACAACCTTGCCCTTTCAGCTCTGACACCTCCGTGGCATCTGCAGCCCAAGCTCAGCCCTCCCTCGTTCCTAGGATAAAACTGTAAGAGGGACAAGACAGAGGTGTTCCTAAATACACCTTAACTAATATTAAAATTCAACCTTGTGAGGCCAAAATCACTCCCAATGAGAGTAAATCAGCCATATTTTCTTCATTTGCCAGCCAGGCAATTAGGCACAATTCTTGTACACAGACAAGCAATAGATGCAGCTGAGCACGAGCATTGAGCCATGATCACTCTTTCCAAGGCAAATCCACACCAATTTCTCCATGATGACGAGTCTGCCACTCACTCATCCCACCCAGCAGTGCTGAGAGCAGCTGTAACTCCTGATACCTCTCCCAGAAGTGACTACACTCACAAAAGTGCATGCTGAAGGGAAAGGATATAATATTTTTCCTCTTTTTCTCAGGATTGCTTTCTGGCTTATCCCTTCCAGGACCAAGTTTCAGCAAATCCAAGAATTTCTGACAATGCAAGAGGTCATTTTCTAACCCTGATGTCAGGTTCTTGATGTAGGTTTCATTACAAGCTCTGTCCCCCTGGTTTTCTCAAGTTTAAAGAATTCAAATGGAGGTATTTGAAT
>VZTN01026754.1:0-14251 GCA_013400515.1 Erpornis zantholeuca | reverse complement strand
GAAGAAAACAAAATAAAGAGCTATCTGCTCTACCACTTCATTTCATTCAGAGATTCTTTTCAGCAGATAATGAATTTTGAGTATCAGTGACATTGCATAATCCAGCCACCCACCATCAGGCTGCTTAGCACAAATTTGGCTATATTTTTTCCCCTTGCCAAAGTGTTCCTGCAGCAGGCCCCTCAATTGGCAGAAAGGCTGCTGCTATTCTGGCTGTAGAACACATTCCCAGGGAACACTTTGTTCCACTGTGTCAAATTTATTCTCAGCAAACCCTTCCCCACTACTCCAGAAAAGCCACTGACACCAGAGCAGCCCCAACCTTGTTCCTGGCCCAGCTCCACCACACCACCTTTTGCTGGGAGCCTTGAAGGAGCATCAGAGCCCTGCTGGTGGAACCAGATGTCCTGAAATCACTTCTCTCAATGGGCAGCATGAAACCTGCTCAGCACAGGACTTGTGTCACATGGAGTGACAGGAGCCACATTTGGAGGCTGATCTCCAGCCCAAACTTGGGTTTAGTTACAGCTGGGACAGTTGGGTCTTTCATCTCCCTCAGCTTCCTCAATACAAACTGCACATGATAAAAATCCCTCTGAGTGAGGCTGCTGGACAGAATTAATACTGAGTTTTCTCTAATTTTATCCTTCTCCTCAGCCCATCAGGCCTGGGGATTGTTGTAACAACCTTCTCCTTATCACAGGCTCACAAAATGGTTTGGGTTGGAAGGGACCTTAAAGCTCATCTCATTCCACCCCTGCCATGGGCAGGGACACCTTCTACTATCCCAGGGTTCTCCAAGCCCTGTCCAACCTGGCCTTGGACACTTCCAGGGATGGGGCAGCCACAGCTGCTCTGGGCAACTTCTGCCAAGGAATAATTTCTTCCTAATATCCAATATTAGGAGTAGGTTTGCTTCTTGTCCAAGTTATCATCATCTCCATTGAGACACAGAGACTAAAAAAGCAGTGTCTGTTTTGAACCCAGATTTCTGCAAAGAGCAGAATCCGGATTTTTGTTTTTTGGTTTTTTTTTTAATGTTTGAGGAGTACCCATTAATTCCATTGATGGGAATTAATTAAGTTCATTATTCCTTAAAGCTAGAAGGTAAAACCTTAAATGCCTCAGTACCAGGCTGCAGGCCTTTGAAATGCCCAGCACAAAAGCACAGTCAAGGACCCTGCTCCCAGACTCAGAGCTCTTCAATGAGATCAAAACCTGCATTGAAATGAAAGAAACAGATGTGCACAGACACAGAAAAATGGAATAACACAAGTTGTAACATTATCGGTGCTTACACGTAAGTTTGGCTTAAAATCATTAACCTTTTTATAGCTTGCTTTGTGGCTGAGCACTTTCTATTCCACATAATGTTCTTCTGAATACAAAAGCACTCCTGAATGAATTTAGCCTAATGAGAGAAGCCTGTGATGACACTTAACATCATCCATTTATCTGTTGAAAAGAAACAGCAAAAGTACACTCCCCATACTCACAAATTTGCTCCACCATTGTTCTCTGTGGTGAACTCAATCCCAGGCAAGATCAATTAGCTTCAACTTTGGTGTTTTAGACTGGGCTTTGTTGTTCTTTGGGGACTGGTTTGGCATTCACCACCCACCTGCATGCCTGGGACTAGCTCAGGGTTAAAGTCAGCTGGGTTCACAAACCAGCAAGGGACTCACAACAGGGTAAACTCTCCACATCAATTCTTCCAATACATCCCCAGAGAGGCTGCCCTGCAGGGACCAGCAGTGATCCATTTGTGTCAGGAGCTGCCAGAACCAATCCAGGTTTGTCCTTCCCTCACCCACTTGGTGCTGCCAGGGTCAGACCTGCTTGCTCCACACCTGTGAATATCTATTTCCCTCATCATCACCACCTATTTCCTGAGCAAACAGCCAGACTGAGCTCTCTGAAACAAAAACCGACTGAGGATGCAGAATTATGTTTGGCACCTACCGCAGCCAACATTTTTAACATCCCCATCATTTTTACTCAGGTGAAGATCACACCTGTTTCTGTCCCTGATTCTACATCCAGGCTTTGTCCAGGGCTACCTAAATTGAGCTTTCAGTAAAATAGCCTTTTTTCTTGTTAATATACAGCCAAAAAAATCTTGCTCTTAGGAATAGCAAATTTGTATTTCTCTGTTGAGAAACAACATGATCAAGGGAGCAAATTACATCAAACTGAGTATCTACTCTTCAAATGCCTAGTTATTAAGGAAAAATAAAATAAAAAAAAAAAACAAGATGCAGTAACTTTAAGGAAGCACAGAGCCAAAGAAATATCTCAACTTGAAAAATGAGAATAATTACTAATGCTCTCTTACCTTGCTGATGAAGTCTCAAGTGAGCTTCAGACCTAAATTGTCCTGTAAATGCAGCACAGCTTGAGCTCAGAGAAGCGCCTCAGGAAAACACTTTGAGAAAAGTGCTTGAACTTAGTTTCATTACATTGCACTGAAGATAATTTGGGTTGATTGGTTTCTGAATGAAGCCAAATGAGCTGGTATAATCCATTTAAGGTGTTGCCATCTCCAGAAATTAAAGGTAAAGACGCTGAAAAGCAGTGAGCCCAATTCCTAAAAGTGAGGAGGAGCAAAGTAAGAAGAGCAGGAAACCATCCTGATGCTGGTACCCTTAAGTGATGCAAAAAGTAACCAAGAGAAGTTACAGGAACTTTTAAATGGTAGCAAGCTTTTTAAAAAGTATGTATTCTTCCTAAGTTCAGCTCGGTTCTGGGCTGTATGGAGTCTGGAGACATTTTTATTGACAGCAAATACATCAGAGCTTAGAAACTACCTGGACTACATGAAAGAAGTAACAGAGGCTTCAGGCAAACCCTTAATTCTGTCACTGCCAAACTTTTGACATGGGAACTCATAGAATTTGTGTGAAACAGATTTTCACTATCAGAAGTGAACACACCTCGGGAGCCACAGACCTTTTTGGGGAACTGTTGGGGTAGGCACCAGTGCTACCCCAGACCTTGTAGCTCCTAATTGCACAGCATTCCAGCTCTTAATTATCTCCTCATTCTTCCTCCATGTGCCCTGGTCCCCCTGGCTGGCTCTGCCCTCCTTTCCACCGGGGACACCAGAGGAGCACCCAGAGCCCAGCACTGCAGAAGCTCCAGAGCAAGGTGAGGTCATTTGGGGAAATTTCCAGGTGGGTGCCTCAGCCCAGTCCTGGCCTGGCCTCAGTGCAGGCAGATCTTCCCTGGAGGGTATGACTGAGGTGATGGAAGTGGTGGAGCCCAGCACAAGTGGGGAGGTGCAGGAACAGGGGTACACCTCCCACCTCACCAGGAACCTTGCCCAGATCCTGCCTGGCCAAAGCGACTCTTTCATCACCCTGGGGTTTTTCAGGAAGAAAATAGCTTTGAAGGCAAAACACAACGAAAAGATTAAAACCAAGCTCCCACCATGACGAAAGTCTGGGAAACTTTGCAAGCCAAACCCCAGCTCTCGTGGAGAGTGTTGAGTGTCCTCAGTCCTCAGCAAGCACAGCTGCACTCTCACTGCAAGGGTGCCCAGGGACCCCTTGGTGTCTGTGCCCTGCTTGGCTGCACCCTGCCAGCCTTTCCCTTGGCTCAGCTCATTCCCAGGTCACAGCTGGCAGCTGCCATCATGTTCAGCTCATTTAGCTTGGGTTTATCTGCCCCAGGTCTAGAACACAGCTCTCAACTTGCAGCAGAAACTTGTACCAGAGACAGAGTGCACGAATCCTGCTTCCCTCTGGCAGCAGAAACTCTGGATGTCTCTTAAATGAGAAGCATCAAAACCTCTCAGCTTTATGGGGACTTTGATTCTCTTCCACAGCGTTTCTGAAGCCTGCAGATAAAGTGATGGAAGATACCCTGACAGAGCCAAACACCCTCAAACTATACAAAGACAGAAAATTTTTTTCATCAGCCTACCTGGATTGCCTGGCTGGATTAAGAATGAGTAAACCCCTCTACCTCGCAGGGTAAAACTTATTAAATTTGGGCATTTTCTGGTGGTGGTTGGAACACAACTCATCCCAATGTGGACAGCTGGAAGCATTAATGTGAACTAATATAAAAGTAGTCAAATACATTACAGTGATTGTCACTCAGTCAGCAGTAGCTGTGCAATATGAATAAAAACCACATTAAATCTGTTCCAAATAATTGGCACAATGTGTTTATATAGGACTAGGGCTGCATATTAAAAGACACCTGATTTGTTCTTCATAAGCAATGAGTATTTACTACATCTGTGATAGCTGTATAGATTCAGATCTCATTTTTAAAAACTATTAATTGGTATTTAATTAGCATGTATTACCATACTAGTTATACCCAGCCTAGTTGGCAATGCAAATATAATTCTAATAATTACATAACTAGTTATGCTTTCAAGAGCCTAATACATAACACAGTGCAAACAGCTTCCCTTGGAAGAGAAAACAGCATATAACACAGAGCAACATTTCAAAAAATGCCTAAACCCTCTTTTCAAAGTGAACTCTGACCCAAATCAATAATTATTAGGTTTTCTAGTGTTCCAGTGCAGAATTTATGTGCTGCTGCCATTCTCCACCCCTGCTACATGAAGCAACTTGAACAGATCTTTGCATTGGCATCTTTCTAGGAGTAATGGAATTGCCTCTCTGAGCACTATCATAGGGATTGGAAGAGCTTTTTTCCTTCCCCATGAAATGTCTCTGTCACACTACTTGCTTCTTTCAAATGCAGAATTGATGTGTGAGGCTCTGGAGATGTATTTGTCACCTGAGGAGCAGAGCTGAGACACCTCAAGGACTGGGCAGAGGTGACACCTTCAGCTGAAGAGCCACCACCACAACTGCCAGACACAAGTAAACATCTCACCACTTCTCTGGGAGACAAATATTCCTACAGTCTCCTTTCCTGCAGTGCTGAGTTAATTCAAAGTGTCAGTGCAGAGAAAAACCCCAGAGCCACTGGCAACATGAAGATTGGGAGAATCAAGTGATAATATTTTACCAATATCTAAGAAAAGTCTTGAAAGCCTGCCCTGAATCCCAGCAGGTCTGTCAGATACTCTCCCATCTTTTTTCAACTCCATGCTCCCAATGGGGAGATGTCTCTGAACAGCTTAGGAAGGGGTGGAGGGAACAGAGATCTCTTTGGAAAGTAATAAAACAACACACTTTCTGCTATTTCTCCCACTTGGGAAAGTTGTTTCAGCCCACAGCTCACCAGCCTGAACCCTGAAAGAGAAAAGCTGATTATATCCCTAGAAGAGAACCTTTCTTTTACCTATCTCCCACCTGAACTATTTGGGGTACAGTGTAGGGCCTGTTCTCAGCAGTCAAATCTCCCCTGGTGCTGACAGGTACAGCTGCTGGTTGGCAGCTGTGTCCCCACACATCCACCCTCTCTGCTCTGAGGAAGGCACAGTAATCCCAGCCCCTTTTCTGCACTTCAGCAGGAAAGTCCACCCCCTAATTGGTGGCTGTGATGATAACCTGTCAGGCCCAACACCTTACTCCAACACCACCTCCCATCTTTTCTTTTTAAGGTCCCACCCCGACATACCAAGGCTCCTGGCCCTGCTTTTAGAGATATTAGAGATATTCCTTTTTCTAACTGTAGCTCAGGGTACAGGAACTCGCCTGCAACTCTTGATAGGACTAAACAACAGTCCTGCTTCCAAGCCCAGGTGTATCTCTTGAGAAGATGAATGCACTTGCTGTGTCTCTGCCCAGAACCTACAAACAGGACTTGCTGTACCTTCGGGCAAAGATGCACAACCTGCTCTCCCCTCCCCACCGTGGGGTGTGAGTTTGCAGCTCACTGTGAGGAGGAGTGTACAGCAGCCTCAGCTCTGCCCAGAGCATCCTGCAGCTGCAGTTAACAGGGGCAAAAAGGCTGTGTTTGTCAGCCTGACAGAAACAGCCCTGAGATGTGGCATTTTCTCATGTTCAGTGACTCCCCACGCAGAGCTTCCTCTCTCCAAGCAGCTCTGCATCCGGATCTCTCTGCTCCTCACCAACGGGGACAAAAAGCCCACAGCTATTCAGCTGCACTGACCAGCCTCCCCTCCCTGGACTCTGCCTGTCAGAGTGATGTTTATCTTTCATTTCTCCCCTTGAGCCCAGCGCAGGAAAATCCTACTGAAGATAAATCCCTCTTTTAATAACGCTGAACTTTGACGGAAGCAGTTTTCAGTCGAAGATTTGCTGATCACTCGTGGTGAATAAAAAAGCATTTGGTTTATAAACAACTCTGCTTGTATCATCTGGCCTCTCTTTTTGTCACGCCTTGCCCTTGATCTTGCAGAGGTGACTGAAGTGTCTGGTGACAGTTATTGCTCCAAAGAACTCTTTGTTGGTGTCTGTCCAACGCAGCTGCACATCCCCACGTGTCACCACGGCCAGAGTGACACTGACACTCATTACTGAGTCAGTGCTGACCAGCACAGGCAGCAGCAAATTTGATGATGGGAGGATGACAAGAGCTTGGACAGCTCTCTATGGAACCCACACTGGCACCATAGCCCTCACCCAAACGGGAAAAAGCAGGGTTCACATCTTCACAGCTGTGTTCAGTGTTCACTGGACTCTGCAAATCCCAACTCACCCTTAGAGTTGTGTTCTGATGCCTTTCCTTGGTCTTAAAATTAAAACCAAAACACAGTTGATGGGGAAAAGGCGTTTTTACCTTGGTGTTTATTTCAGGATCCTTGGATGCAGCACTTGGTCCAGGTGGAATGCACCGAAAATGCATGCACACCTCACACTAAAATACACACAATTATAGGCCTTGCAAAATTAACATATTTATCAAAGATTCCCCAGGGAGAGGCTGGAGTGAAGCCCTCGCTGTGAGGAACCTTCCCCCTGGCTGGGCCTGGCTGAGGTTCCCAAATGTGTTCTGGAGAGGCCCTTGGTGTCTGGGGCTCCCAGGATGTTTGCTCTCCTGGTTTAACGGTGCCGTGGGGCTGAGCTGAGTTCTCAGCCTTGGGAAGTTACAAGTGTGGGGCTAAAAGCACTGAGAATACATCAAACTATATAAAAGAGTATGGAAGAGGGGTATAAAAGAAAAAGCAAAAAATCATTCTGGCATCATTCTCTATACCAAACTCACCTCCTGGGGAAAGGTGCATCAACTGTCTCTCCTAGACCTGTCTCAACACCAGCAGTGCCCAGGACCACCAACCCCTTCTTCCCAAGCCCAGATATATTTTATTTTTAAATGAAGCATTAACATTGCACGCTTTGGAAGGAAATACTTGTGGCTTGCTGCAGACAGTTAAAGCAAAGGCACAAATTTCCATCAGGAAGCAAGGAATAGTGTAATGGCTGTGAAGCTTTGTGGAGCCAGGGACATGCCCACCTCATCGGGAGCTGATCATATGGCACAGCAGATTTTGGTGTACTTCAGAGCTTTTGTGCTTACTGCCAGGAGGCAAGAAAAACATACAATTAGTGGGGGAGGATCAAATATTCCATTTTCTAGGCAAACTGTAGAGGCATAAGCTCTGGGCTGTCTTCAGTAATAAAAGTATTAGTGTTTTTACATATACATGCTGATCTAGCCCCAAGATTATTAGTAAAGAATTGCAAACGTACCTGGCTCTCTGCAGCCTGCAGGGAAAAAGCTGTGCTCCTAATGCTTAGTTCTTAAGGCTTTGAGTGTATGCACATTGATTTTGTAATTGCCTACGAGTAGCCACGAACTGAAAACATTAGTCCAAAACCCCTTCCAATAAACAAATCCCCTTAATTGCTGCTCCTCTCTGGTACTTCTGTTTATCTTCATCATCCATGGTGAGGATAGGGCACAGTGACAGGCAGGAGGGAGTCCTTGGGGACAGCTGGTGACACAGAGCCACGGCACCGTGTGGCTTCTCCGGGCAGAGAAAACCCAGAGACTGAGTCCCAGCAAAGCCCTGTGCCCAGAGAGCTCTGCCTGCAGCTCACAGGGCTCCAGCAGCACAGTCCTTCAGAGGCCCTGGGTGGGAAAAAGGACTGGGACAAAGCTCTTCTGAAGATAATCTTGGGGCTGGAAGTAGAGTACATGGAGCAAAACCTCTGCACCATTTCAAGGCTTTTAAAACCAAGTTTAATACAGATCTGGAGAGACAAGGTCTGATCCAAAGGCACTGGAAAAACACCAGCGGGACTTCACTGCTCCCACTAAAGCTTACGTAGGTACCCACATAAATAGAGTTTCACTGCCTGAAATTCCCCTTCAGCAGCAACATCTGACACTGACAGCCTCCGACACACACCCTCACATAATTAAGCCAGAGAAACATTAGAATCAAAATATAACAAATGGTTCTCAGCTCCCCCGGAGGCGCTAGAGCGTGGAGACAAGAGTCAGCTTACAGACAGAAGCAGTAGCAGTGACATTCCCTGCCTGGTGCTGCTGGCTTGCAGCACAGTCTCCTTTTCTGCATAACGCACAGACCTGCACCAAGAGCCTCTCCGAGGAGTTCGGGAGGAAGAAACCTTTAAGAGAAGGCAGATAATGAGGAGAGAAGTGGCTGAGCAGAGGCTCTGAGGCACACACAGAGCTATAACCCTCATGCCAAGAGCTGTGCCAGGAGTCAAAGCACTCCTGGAGAGCTCTCGGCGCTGCTTTGCGATGCTCTGGGCGTGGCTGCTGATGCAGGAGTTTAAACAATCTGCCTTTAAAGAGAGTGTTGTGCTGCCAACCTCCAAGGTAGAAATCAGCACTCGGTTCAAACATCCCCGAAGCTGGACCAGCTCTGTTCTTGTTTGGTTTTTAACCAATGGCTTTCTCCAAAGCCCACGGAAATCCAGGGAAAAGCTCACGCTGACTCAAGCGAGCTCTGACCCAGCCACCAAGCCTGAGGCTTGACGGGGAATTGTTTCTTTGGCAAAAGGAGATTCCTTGGGCTTCCATCCTTTTCTCACATCTGTCAGGAATTTTAATATAATTCTTATAAAACCAATATGAAACAACATCCATTCTATTAACTGTTCCTCCAAAACAGTGCAGGAGTTTCCCTCTCTGCCGTGCTGAATGCTCCATCCATGCAGATCCCCATCCTTTCCTCTCACGGCTCTCAGGAAATGCAGACTGCTCACCTGCAGGCAATTGCTCGGTGTGGACCAAGAAACATCACAGAAGTCAGGATATAAGAGAGAGTTTCCAGCAGCTGAAGCTCTTTATTAACAATAGGCTGAGTTGTGGAGATGAGAGCGTGCCGTAGGTTTTGCACACTCCAAGTGGATTTAGCCTGTTGGAAACCAAACCCTCTTTGAGGGAGAAATCTGCAGATACAAAGTAAGTTTTCCATCAGTAGAAAAAGCCATTAAATAGGAATAAAAGCCTTCCCACTTTGAACAAAAACAAATCGAGTACCAAAAGCAACACTGCTCTGCGCGTGCGACTTCCAGAGCTCCTTCGGCAAGACAAAAGGTAACTCAGGTTGCCAAAGCAAAGCTGCTGCTCCCCCCAGCCCCACCCTGTGCCCTCCGGGCCAGATCTCTGCCAGCTCTTTGGCACCATCACTGCAGTGCCCAGTCTGTGCAGCTGTGTTGTGTAACAACAAAAACCTCCCCGGAGCCAGGACAGTCTCCTTTGCACTCACATGGTAAAGGAAGAGGATTTTATTCTTTTTTCAGTGTACAGTTCTGTCTTTCAGGGGAGGGGAAAGAATTCGCATCTAAGTGTAATGGTGGTGGTTTGAGTTTCTGCAGGAAATGACTTAGGGTTATTAATATGTATTTTTTTTCCATTGTAAAATGATCTCAAGCGCTTTAACACAAGGAGAAGATCCTAAAAATCCAGAGAGGCTGAAAGTCACCATGATAGCACACAATTTACACTCTTTATCTTCTGCAAAAAACAAGGACAAAGCCTTTGATCTCACCTTTTTGTGTGGCCACTGCATTCTTTGCCAGGTGTGGTCTTCAGCACTGAAGGTCTCAGGCTTTTTGCAGCACTCCAGAGGTGTTTGATGGCTGTGGATGCACGAGAGGTGAGGAGCAGATTTTCTGGGCTCACATCTCTCACACAGATGCTCGAAATGACACAGAATTGGACTCGGTGACCCTGAGAGTGCCTTCCTACAGGCAGCCTGCAGCTGCTGCAGAGGGAGCAGCCACCACCAGCCAGATCCCCTGTGGGCACAGATCCATGTGGCACCTCAGACCTCACCCTGCCAGGGACCCTGCTGTCCTCACAGGGCATCAGGAACCACAGAGCGCTTGCTCAGGAGTGCTGTGATTAAAAGGCACAAGTCCCTCCTATGTTCTTTTTATCTGGGGGGGTTTAAAACCCATCCAAGTACATTCCTGAAACTTGTAACACAGTCCTCTTTAGAGATCTTACAGAGGGTTCTCTCCAGTGGCTCCTCCAGAGCTAGGACACTTGCATCTCAAACATCTGAGTGAGGGGAGAGAGCTCTGACTTTGAAATAAAATATGCCTGTAAATTTAAATTTAAGGGCATATTCAACTCTGTAAGACAGATGTAAACATAGATGTTAACAACACATTCAGAAGCTGGGGATCAAATTTGCTTTTCCTCATACCTGTGCAGCTCGGGAGTGACCCCACTGCAATCAGTGTGCACATTATGCTTTCAGATAATCCTCTGCACCTGAGTGATTGTTCAGAAACAATTTCAGAGAGTGATGAAGCCCTCTGCATATTGCAGAGCATCAGCACTGCTCCGATGAGATTCACTAGCCAAGCTGCAGGGATTATACACCAGTGTGTGGTAACCTGAGAAAAGGATCTGCTCTTGAGGCAGCCAAGAAGCCAAATCGGTCTCTGGCTATCCCATGGGACACTGAGCTGCAGTTGCTTTCAGTACCTCTTTGTCATCCACTTCCACTTCAGCACTGCATTCCTTTCACAGGCTCTGCACTAACAGATGATAACTGAGCCTCCAAGTTCAGGATTAAGAAATGAATGTGTGGATCTCATCTGACGGCACATGCTTGGGATCTAACAAACCTCACCCCTGGGCTTCTCCAGAGACATCCCAATCTCTGCCCTTCTCACTTGGATACCATCAAGACCCCTCTGAACTTGGGCAAAGCAAAATACTTTGCTGATGCTTTGGCAAGTGATGAGTTAAGTCTTTTCACTTCCTGCAGGGTAGGAATCCCATGGGAAGAGGATCATCCATGTGGTGACAGGGCACAAGAGTATCACAAGAAACATCAGTGCCCACCTGGCCAGGCAGAACTTGTACAACTAAAATCAAACACAGCCAAAGGCTGGACCTGCCCTGCACAGCACCTCCACCTCAAAGCTCACATCAAAGACACAGATACAGCATTTCACATGCTCCCTATCCTGAAAAATTCACTCTCAACAATAAAATTCCACACAAAAGCTACTTTAGGAGGACAACATGTACCAAGATGGTGCCTAACAGGGAGCCTCTGCTTCCACTCACTCACTGCCTACCTTCTGCCCAGACAGCACTTAGTTTGGAAGCCTGTCACAGCCGAATGGAGCAATGAGAGCTGCCTTTCAATTTGCCAAGGCAACAGCCTTCAGCTGCCCACCATATATACTGTGACCTTCACAGCCAAACAAAGGAGCACCAGTTATTCACGGAGGAAATCAAAGGCTTTATAAAAAAAAAAAAACCAGCCCACACCACATAGACTGCTACTCTCTGCTTTCTAACAAGTAGGCAAATTTGTTAGGAACTTCTAAAACTAGGTGCTGAGCACCTGAAAAAAAAAATCTGTTTGAAGAGGACAATAAAATGCCCCGTGGATGTATGTTTTAAGATGGCTGGCTATGCTCAGCATGAGCTGTACATGGCTCCAGAGGGGAAAATTTTGCACCCAAAGTACATGTGCAAGGTATTGTCCAGAGCAGCAGTGGCTGCCCCAGCCCTGGAAGTGTCCAAGGCCAGGCTGGGCAGGGCTCAGAGCAACTTGGGAGAGTGGAAGGTGTCCCTGCCCATGGCAGGGAGTGGCACTGGATGAGTTTAAAGTCCCTTCCAACCCAAACCACTCTGTGATTCCATGAGTCTATGATTCTACATTATTTATCATTTTCATACCAATACTTTTTAGAATATTACAAGAAAACCACATAGGGAATAACAGATCTTGAGATTCGTAAGACAATTTTATCCTTGATGACTTGGCTTTGTGTGCAAGTCCCTGAGGATTTACTCTGACAGTAATTATACGCTGAGCTCCCTATTCCTGTTTGATTAAAATTCATCTTCCCAAAAAGCACTTGCAGTCCTTACTTAGACAGCTGGAGAAATGGAAAATTCACCACTTCTTCTGCTTGCTTCCACACTGCTGGAAGATATGTTCCTTTGTACACAGACAAATGGGAAACACCAGTATTGCAGAGTCCTGCATCGTGCCCCTTTTAATTCTGATTGATCACGGTTCTCACACGCTCCAGGCCCAATTCCACCCGGTATGAAGTGCTCTGTTAATGCCTGTGGGTGTGCACAAGAGGCTCAGTGCATGGTGAGAGCAGAGGGTTGGAGGGCAGAAGTGCCTTTTGTTCAGAGAACAGCTTTTGCTGTCTGTGCTGCTGAACAATTTCAGGCAACAAACTACTTTTGAAGAGTTTAACAGGACTAAGTTCCCATGGATGCATGTGTGTATCCTACATGTTCAAGGAAACAAGTGGCTCTCAGGCTCACTGATGCCTCGTGTTGCTTAATTAAGCATTCTTGTGCTGGAAGGAAAACCAGGAACTTGAAATTAGGTATTTACTGAACAGATGAAGTAATCCTCTGTCTAGAAGAGCATATTGCTCTGCTTACCTCTAGAACTTTGTGTGATCACACAAAACAAATCAGAAAACAAAATATCTGTTCTGTTCCCTCTTTGCCCTCCGTCCTGGCCATTAGATGAAGACAGATAAAAAACCAGAGAGAGAACAACTTCACACCCAAAAGGCGACAGGACTGCTAAAGCTGCGTGCAACCCAGCTCTCAGAGATGATCTATTTATGCCAAATCCGGATCTTACTTGAAGTCTGTGGCAGTCAATCCCCTTGCCTGCCATGCAGGCAGGGTTTGGCCCCGGTGAAGCATCCGCCTGCATTCCCAGCTGCTGTGTCCAGCTGCCACGGAGGAATGCGGGGCTGCCGAGGGCGCTGGCACGGGATGGAGCCCAAACTTCCAGTGAAAAGCAAATTCCACCCCAGTACTTGGACCTGAACTTTGTCAGTGCGATGGCTGAATCTGATAAAGTATCCCCCTGCCTGATAAAATCCCCCCTGACAATAATTCAATTTTGATTCTTCTCTCTCACCAACATGTTTGAGCCAGCCCTTTATTAGATATAGCTTTGAGCATTCGGAGCGCTTCAGAGAGAGACATGAGCACTGATGAGCAGTACCAGGAAGGAAAGCAGGGTTGTATTTGTGTGTGTGTTCACTTCACAGCAGATTACAATCAAGTACTCAAGACAATATTTTTATAGGGCTGAATCCTGCTCCTACAAGTCAACAAGACTGTCACCGCTTCGTAGCATGCCACAGAGAGACAGTTTGCACAAAAGCACTTTCAGGAGGGATTAAAACAAGCAAATAAACATTTTAGCACTCTGGTTTAAGCAGAAATGTTTGAAGGCATAAAAGCCAGTTAATTCCTATTGGAAATCAATGGTAGCTAAGGAAATGTAGCATTCTGGTACCTTTGGAAAGTTGTCCTCGGGCTATGGGCTGCCCTATCTCTGCTTTCCCTAAAATAAGATGGAAATGTAAGGTGCTTATTGATTTTGCAACTGTCCCCACACTTCTTGCCTAAGGGGAAAAGTTGTCTCTGTGAACCTCAAATTCATCCCGCTCTTTGCTTCCCCATCTTCAGAGGAACCAGCCACCACTAAAGCTCGAATTTTAAATCTTATTAATTATTTAAATCTTAAAGCACTGTCGTGCTTTTCAGGGTAAAATTAAAAATACGAGCTATTTCCAGGGAGAAAGGAGGCTGTTTCAGCCCGGGTTCTGTATCCACCTCCACCCCAGCCTCTCCCCGAGCGCATCTGGAGCGCCGTGCGCGGGGCACCTGCGGAGCGCGGCTGCCTCTGGCTCTCCCTGTCGGCCACTGACACCTCTTTGCCTGATGGCTTGAAGCACAGCGCCGAGCCCCATCGCCAGCGATGCCACCGCGGCACGGAAGCGCCAAATTCCAGCGGAGTGGCCAGGAAAACTTTTCAGGCAGCTCCCGCAGGCTGACGCTGCCCGGCGGGGCTCGTTCCGCGGGGGGCGCGGGGCGCTCGGGACGCGAACGCGGCTCGGGGAGCTCCGTTCTCGGAGGG
>VZTN01026753.1:5399-37255 GCA_013400515.1 Erpornis zantholeuca | reverse complement strand
CTTGAATTTTATTTTTCTCTTTTAATAAAACATATACACAGATCTTAATTATATAAATCTTTTTACTTAAGCAAGCAAGGACATTAATACATGAACACATGCTATTTTTCTTGTTTTTTCCTAGTAGGTATGGACAATAGAGCTACAGGAATTTTCACTAACCAAAGAACTTGGCCCATGTATTCAAAAATGTGAAATAAAGTCTTTTCCAGCTCAGTGAATCTCAGACCATCAAAAAANTTTTCTCTAAATGGAAAAATTAAATCATTTTAGATCTATCCATCTTTCTTATAAGTCACCCTTTTGAGACTGCTGGTCATTCTCAGTCTCTGGATCTTTTTCTGATGAATCAATGTCTTCTGGGAACTAGCAAGATTTCAATAACTCCAGCAGATTCAGAAGAAGTTATTCCACCTGTCTCATGGATTATAACTTTGTTAAAGTCAGAATTTGTGGTCGTGTTTTTCACCTCTGGCTCGTGTCTGGCAGTCTGCCCTCTCTTCCAGCTCTTTCCCACTCAGGTTCATTTAGTTCATTACTCTTGCCTAAGGTGGAAGAACTTGCACCTGCCTTCAGTGGAGTGAAACCTGTCTGTCACATTCACTTCGAGTTTGAAATCTGTTCCCCAATCTGCTTACAGCCAGACGGAGCCTGGTGCTGTACATAGATGTCATTAGCAAGCTCTTCATTCCATTTTCCAGGCTGTTAGTGGAAATACTGTGTTGTTCAGGACCTACTGGACCTAAACAGATATATTTGCTACATCTTTCTGTTTTAAGAGTGAGTGCTTGATAATCATGTTCTTAAGTCAGGTTTCTACTCAGTTTTCTATTTCTGTTACCTGATCCATGTTTTCACAATCAGCTTGTAAATTGCCTTATACAGCAGTGTCAAAGTCTTACCAAACTCTCTCTATATACAATTACTGCTCTTCCTCTATCTTCATGCTCTGTTACCTGTTTCTGCAAGGAATGTACAAGGAATGCAAGGCACAATCTAGTCTTGAAAACTTGATTTTGAGGGTTGCTTGCTGTTTTTTCATCTAGGCACTTTCTCGCCTCCCTGGTTTCTGAAGAGTTAAAATTAAGCTGCCTAGGTCTTTTATATCCTGGCCTTTCCTTGTCTCCATTTTTAAGGTATTTTGATTTTTACTTTATTTTCTTCCAGAACCCCATTCTTTGTCTAGGCACTCTCAGAGAGAAGTTCATTGATACTTAAAAATTTTAAAAATTTGTTACTTTTTCAGTTGCACCCAAAGTCATCACTTGTTTTCAGAGGTATTTTATAAGTATGTGCAGTATTTATAAGTCCTGCTTGCTTTTTTTTTTTTTTTTCCCCTCTCCTTGGAGTCCACANGCCACTCCTCACTACATCAGGGTTGACCTCAGTTCCACAGGACAGGAAGAGAGGCAAGGCTCAAATGCATACTTTAAAAATTGCTTATATACAGTCTCGAGAGAAATACTTTAATGCTCCAGCAATTTTTTGAAAAATCATAATTGATATAACATGTAAAACTGTGTTTTATTAATGGCACTGGCAAAATCCTACCAAGACTATAAAAACTTTCTCATTCTTATATCGTCTTACTTTATTGGGTTGCTAAAAGCCAGCTGTTCAAGATTAAATTTGGACAGACCTTGAAGCCTTAAAATTTGGGAGGTTTCAAATATTTTACCCAAATCAGTCACAGTAGTCCTAATTCCAGCATAGGCAAGTATAATTTATTTAGCCATGTAAAATATTATAGCAAATTTTTCTTCCAATAGCACAATCAATATTGAAATTTAGACAGCTGTGTTTTTGTGATATGGATATATTTTTTGCCATTTGTCTGAAAATGTCTTCTATTTACAAATTGTTATCTCAGCATTTTCATATGCTCAGTAGATATTTGGTTTTTTGGGTTTTTCATTGACTTTTTTCAAGTATTTCCACTTCACTGGAACACACAGAAAACCCTGAAAAACACACAGAGAAAAAAAATGAAGCCAATATTTTAATGTGATATAGAAAGGCATATAGAAATGAGATAGTAGAAGTCTTTATCTATTTAAAAAAATTAAAATTTCACTTACCTGTGGTAGGCCTTACTCCCATGAAAAATTGCTTCACTTTTGGAGAGATCAGTATCGACTGATCTAGATATCATATTTAATGCTGAGCCCTTATTTTTCTGAATGTGCCACAGATTTGAGGCATTTTGTTATATTTCTAATAATGCCATCATATTTATTATTAAAATTTTGAAGGCATGGTAAGGTTATGCAATGCTTTGAAGGAGGATTAATAGTTGGGAATTCTTTGCCAGCACTTTAGAATGCTTTAGACCTAATTATCGCATTTCATACAGCCAAATGTGTTAAGTGATAAAATATAGTCAGGACCCAAATGAATAAATGAATAATTGCTTTTGCAGAATAAAAGTAGTTTCTGTCTCTGCAGACATTGGCTTTGATAAATACAGCTGCCACCTAGGATAAAACTGATATTGCCTTTCAATGTGTGGCCTTATTAAATAGAGATCTTGCTACAGGTCTTACTATAGCATGTGGGACATATTTGATTAGTTACCAGAATCACTCAGGGTGCGTTGGTTTTCTTTTCTTTAGAGGTGTGGGCTGGGAGCTATTTTTTTCACAATAACCTACTGATTTCAAATTGCTATTTGATATACATTGTTCATTAACATTTCATATCTTCATTGATACAAGAGATAAATACCTCCCTGGGCTAGTAATTGCCTATAGAGTTCAATGCCTTCAGATCAAAGAATCCAATACACCGAGCAGATTAGAAGCTCTTTTAAAGATTTGGGATTAGTAGGGCTCCATAAATGATCTGAACCTAAGGTTAGTTCTACAAAGGGACTTCATGCTAGTCTTTGGAATGTAAGCCTCTGGGTTTCTGGCACTGAAGGTGGCATCCAGACTCTGCATTAGATGCTTTTATTACTTTAGTGATGCCTGAAGAAAGTTTGGTGCTTTACAGTAAAAATCATAAGAAGCAGAACAGTGAGGACCTCACTAAAAGCTCCTGAAAGCTGGCAAGTGCAGAAGGCTGTAAATGAGTGCCTGGTTGCAGTATCCAAGGCAAAGGACAATTTCTTTGATGGCTCTGTTGGCCCTAGCCCAAAACCTTCCACAGCAGACTTCCTTCCTCACTTCTTTTATAGCTGAGGAAGTAGGGCGTGACTTCTGCTTTTCCACAATTGACAACTGCACAGCACCAACAAATACCCTGAACAAGGGAGGCCTGAGTCTCACTCTGCCTGTGAATTTTCAAGCATGCTTCCCCCATCTTCCTGAAAATTGTTCCAGTTTCCAGGCCGTTGGATTCAAATGGCTTATGAAGACACTGCATTCTGTGTACTATGTGACCTGGTAAAGACCAGAAAGCACTGCAGAAATAAAGGCCACAGGAGCAGTCAGTGCACATCTCACAGGACTGGGACAGTTAGTTAATAGCTGAGGTCTGACTGCCTACCAGAAGAGGTGACACTACCAGCAAATTTGGCAAACACCATAAATATTTGGTTATTAGGGAAGAAGGTTGCAAGGGCATCAGGTACCGCAGTAGTTCTCCCATCAACAAAAGGGAATGCTGTCTCTTATTTAGCAGAGAGATAGCCATCCAGTCTGGTGTGCTCTTTATATGCCTGTTTTCCTCTTTTTTCACTCTCTTCAACACCTTACTGTTTCATTAAGCCAGTTGATTCATCATTTGAGAGTGGAGAGTACAGCTCACTGAACACCTAGACAGTTTAATTTAATTTTCTCAGGTTCTTAGATGGGGGCTCAATTTGATGTGACCCCTAGAAATTGAACCCAGCCCTTGCTGTTGCTAATCAAATCCTGGCAGTCCGTTACATCAGCTAGAAGAATTTCAAATTGTAGTAGCATTAGTTTGTTAGAAAAGTTTATTTTGTTGGAGCTGACATGATAATGAACCTTCTCTTTATCCATTTCAGCAGAGAGAAAATTTGATCTTGGATATAAACAACTTTATAATGAAGAACCAAAAAAATTACTCTACTACTTTATTTACTTATAGCAATGTAGTTTCAGTACAATAAGGACAAAAGTTGGAACATCTAACTTTCAGACTTTAAGGGTTTGTCTGCACTTTCTAATTTGTTTGTTTGGTTGGTTTGTTTTGTTTATTTAGTCCTATTTTGCACTTGAAAAATTAGATTTACTTTTTTTCTCTTATCCAGTCATGGTTATCAATTTCTGTGTGGAAGAGCCTTTATCTTCAGTTCAACCATTTGGATAGAAATGTGATGAGTTATCCCTTATGACTTTGTATCAGTATTCTGCTGCATTCATCAGGGCAATTTTGACTCTGACAAATGCAGAGTACAGATTTCATAGGAAAGGAAGGTTCAGGTCTCTAGCAGTGCAGAACTTGTGCTGCAAATGAAAACAAGTTGATACACAATTAAAGAGCTGTACACTTCAAACAGAGCTAAAATTTACTTTCAAATGCATATGTTTAACCCATGGAATTGATATTTCATAAAGTCACAGACATTATTTATGCTGTGGATGAGAGTTTATGATATAATATTTCTTGAAATATTTGTTATTGATTTTAATGATGTTTAGCTCTGTGAACAGAGTCAATGTAACATCCATTAATGTTCAAGAAGAAGTCTGGGAAAGTAAAAATTTTGCCATGCCTTTCCAAACAGTTTTCTGTTCTTTCACCTTTTCTCAACTGGCAAAATGTACTCGAAGGATTTCATTTTTCTCTGAACTGAATCTGCTGCCCAAGGCAAGAAGCAACAAATGTATGGTCAAATCCAGTCTAGCAAGCCTTATTTTCTTTGATAATGGCAACTTTGATCTCCCCAAGAAACCTATTTGGGGAAATGTTCTGTGCAATTCTCACCTGTGCTTAAATTGATTAAGCCAAAAACAGAAACAGAAAAATTCTTTGCATTGTCAGGATGCTCAAGGTGAGACAGACAGTTACCCTTGCAGCCCAGAAGGCCAAACAGACCCCAGCTGCAACGAGAGAAGTGTGGCCAGTGGGTCAAAGGGAGATGACTTCCCCCCCTCTATCCTGTTCTCATGAGACCCCAGCTGGAATGTTGCATCCAGGTCTGGGGTCCTCAGCACAGGAAGGACACAGATCTGTTGGAGTGAGTCCAGAGGACGGCCACAAATGTGATCAGAGGGCTGAAGTACCTCTCCTATGAACACAGCTGAAAGCTGGGGTTGTTCAATCTGGACAAAAGAAAGCTGCAGGGACACCTTATAGCAGCATTCCTAAAGGAGTCCTACAGGGAAGAGGCACTTTTAATGAGGGACTTCTGACAAGGGGCTGTAGTGATAGCATAAAGGGGATTCAATTCTAAAGTGAAAAAGAGTAGGGTTAGATTAGATTTTAGGAAGAAATTCTTCACTATTAGGGTGGTGAGACACTGGAATGGGGTGCCCGGTGATGTGGATGCCCCATCTCACAAGGTCAGATGTTCAAGGCCAGATTTCATGGCTCCCCAAGCACCATGTTCATGGTCAAGTGGAAGGTGTCCCTGTCCATGGCAGAGGGTTTGGGATTAGACAGTCTTTAACGTCCCTTCCAACCCAAACCTATCTATAATTCTATGGTTCTCTGATTTTATGATTGATTTGCAATTTCCAGTCCTGAGAATTACAAATCAGTCTCTGTTCAAAGGTGACTAGATACAGCATAAGTTCTATGGAGAAAATATACACCCACAATTTACAACAGGCTTTACTTGAACTCAAAACAGCAGCTCTTTGAATGGAAGAGTCATATTACTACTTTAAGAACAGTACATTCTATTCATATATTTTTCCTCTCAAAACAATTTCTGATATTGTACTAAGTTAAAATTAAACACAAAAAATACAAATATCTTCATCTACTAAAGAAATATAGCTACCTCAATAAATTGGTTGGAGCATGGTGCTAATAACACGAAGGTTGTAGGCTCAATCCCCGTATGGACCATTAACTTAGGAGTTGGACTAAATGACCCTTGTGGGTCCCTTCCAACTCAGAACCTTCTGTAACACTACCATGTTCTAGGAAAAACTTTGGTTTATTAACAATTTAGCAATGAAAGTAGAGAATATGTTACCCTCCAAGCTTGTTTGGAAGGGATCCTTTCCTAAGACTACTAGACTTATAAATAACATTAGTATGAGGCTTCTGTAACATTGACCCCTGCCTTCAGACTGCAGGAAAGCCTTAATGAGCTCCAAATGGAACTATACATAGAGCCGGAAGGTAAAATTGAAAGAGCAAAGAAGAATATGGTACCCAAACTTCTGGTGTCCAATAACTGTAGCAGCTTTTCCCCTCTGAATCTGATTTTGCCATGAAGAAATTTAAGTGCTGGACATTTTGGCCCACTATTTCAATTGAGGCTTTTTAAAATCATGTATGAATTAAAACACTGTGTTTTTTAAATAATAAAAAAAGGAGAAATATTTCCTCAGGGGGAAAAGAATTGAGTTTGTTAAAATGCGGTTTGGTGGACTGTTTTAAAAGATATCAGTGAAGGGGGGAAATCTGAAAACATTCTCCTTTACTCTTCCTACAATTTTATCTTTTTTTGATGACTGAAGTCCATCTTTATGAGATCCATTAGCATTGAAGGCATTCTGCAGAGCATTTAGAATTATGCATCTGAATCCCGTGGCAAAGCAAGAACAGAATTTTAGTTTCTGAATGAAAAACATTCATGAATAACTGTGTTTCCATTGTTTCCATTATCAAACAGAAAAATTCCCTGTAAATTGGTTTTGGATTGAAAACAAATATTCAGTTAAATCAAGAGAAAAATTTTAATAGGAGTAATATGTTGGTTTATCTAAAATAGATAATTTTAATCTTTTAGCTTCCATTTTTTCCAATATAGCAAAAGATAAAGTAAACAAATTGCATTTTTTAACTGAAATATTAAAGCAGTTTTAGGGAGTCTTAAATTAGTTTTCAGAAAGGTCTTTTAAAAGCTGTAAGAGGAACAATTTTGCAACTGACAAGAAATTTTAAAATATTTCAACTCCAAAGAAGGAAAACAAAAAACAATATTTACAAGAGCTCTCTAGAATGAAAGTCTAATTTGTTGTTGTTATCTAAAAATGATCACATGTTATGTCTTCAAAAGACTTGCACTTTACCATATTCTAATGGAATTTTCATAATGATTTTTTTCAGCAGCATAGAAACAGTGGTTGGTCTCACCTAAGATTTATCAAATGATGTGAGATCCTCGTGACCTGCTGTGGGTTGACCTCTGAATTTGCTTAATATATTATGTTTTTCTACTAATTTATACACTTCAACCGCACTGCACCTCTTGAATGACTTTCTGATTGAGAAACTAAATGTAGGTCTAGGCTGTACATGCACCTCCATGTCAAGCCAACTGTAGCTACAGGACCATTCCCACAACCAATGGGTGATGCTACCACTCTCCTTGCCTGAGATTTCAAAAACATCCACAGTCACAATGTGATCATGCTGCTGAGGTGAGCCAAGCTGAAGGGCTAAGTTCACTTTAAGTGGATTACTGGGATTATGTAACCACTTTAGATTCGATTGCCTGTGCAAGATCTCTGATATAACTTAAGAGACTTAGGCTAATATCTGAGTTTTCCACAGTGGAACTGAGCGGCACATTCAGAAAACCAGGTCCACTGGGAGGTGGGCTGCACTGGAACTTGTCACAAACAAACACACCACATGCACACATGACTGTGACTGCCATTTCCCAGCCAAAATTGATAGCTTGTCATGTGCTTCTCTCCCACACTGCTCTCCTACTGGTGTCTGTGTTTGATTTATTGCCAGCAAGGCAGAAGGTGAAAGACATTCACATTGTCAGGCCCCAATATTCCCTGTAGTCTGGTGGTATCTAGCCATTTTCAGCCTCCTCTGCCTTTCTCACTTCCAGTTCAGCAGTTAGCAACCTATTTTATAGCATCTCTCATCTGAGAACAAAACATTTCACTTTATACACTGGTTTGGGTCATGGGAAAACCTCACACCAAATGTCATCAAGGGAGATGGTGACTTTCTTTCTCCAGTGACAGGAGATCTCACTGTCTAAAGTCCCAGGTGAACACACCTCAGGCCTTATTCAGGTGCTATGACAGTCATGTAACAAATTTTCAATTTCTGCTGAGAACTCCAAGTACTTTTTAGAAGGAGAACAGAAAGAGAGGTTTCTGCTGCAGTAAATTGCATGCCTCCTCTTTCCTTCCACAGTTTCAAAACCTCATGTCTTCTCTGTACATAAATTCTGACAACAGGGTATCTGTTACCATTTTGTCCTTCAGTCAGAAAATCAGTCTTTAATATTACCCAAACCACTCCATGTTAATCACATGTGTAGAATGTTACACCTTTATTGTATTTTATTTTTTTGTGAACACCTGGAAAATATATTAAAGCCATTCTATGACAGCCCAGTGAGATATATGATTTGTGCAGCCTCATTTTTCAATCAATGAGAATTAAGACTAGAACTCTCAACCTGTTTAAAATGCATAGAAATTGTGAATACCTTGTTTCTAGGCTGATGCTACACTTTAATGTCCATGTGGCATATATTCAACTAAGTGTTTTAGTTCTCAGATCAAATTATGTGGATGAGACTGGAGTTCAATTGTCCTTGTGTCATAAGATAAACACAGGACTATTTTTCACAGCTCTCTAAAAAAGACTCTATGTGAATAGCAAATCAACTGCACAAAGACAATGAGCTACAGAATTTATCAGAAATTTTAAAATCCAAAAATTAATTATGTCTTAGACCTTATAATGTTGAGAAAGGGCTATTAATGTCATAAAGGAATGGAAAAATAATTTAACTTGCAGCTGGTAGAATGAATTTTTATGTTCACAATTCCTTTATTTCTCTACTAAATTACAGTGCACCATTTTCAGCTAATAGAGTAGCCCAGTGTTTCAGCAAGGGGATCCGTATACTAAAATGGCACCCATAGACTATCAGTAATTTTATATTAATACTTTTGCATTTCCAAATCTGTCTTGATGCTTATAGTTTTTAAATATCTTTATTTGCTAGAACGATCTAGAACATCTACTGTTTTCAGTTTTGTTTTACATTTGTTTTTTATATAAATTTATTTCTGAAATAGCATCATGATATTGGACTGATGCTTGTACTAAAATACATATTCCACAGTTTGTGGACGTAAGGTCTAGTAAAATTGCATTTAAATAAATATTGCTTGTTTATTGCTCGGCACAGAGTCTGCTCTGTGAAAAGAGAAAATGTTCAGTTAGTATCTGACAACAGTAACAAAAGATTTATTAATTTTGAAGTCAAAGTTATTTTAAAGGAAAAACTCAAGTGAAATTGTCAGATAGTCCAAATTTTCAAAGCTCCACTGACGGCAAGAATCTCACCAGACCTCTACTAGCTATGACTCCTTCAGGAAACACACATTTTTTTAGATGGACAGAGTAGAGATGCAGCATGGGGCAATATTTAGGTTCTTAACTTTCCTCCCAGTTTTGACTAATTTGATTAATGTGATTCAAGCTTATATCAAACTGAGCTATCAAATGTCTTCTTGTATTGGCTCGTTAAGGGCTAAATCAGGTGGGATGTGGCACTGTTTCCATCCATTCTTGCCTAATTATTATCTGGTTGGTACACGGACATTGTCTGGCCTTGACATTTTTACCAGGCTTCAGTGAGAAGGCTTTCAGAACACATTTTAAATTTCTAAAATTATTTCTTAGAAAATAATACAAATCAACATTACAAGGATTATAGTGAATGTCCTCCAGAATTTTCTGCCAGCCTCCAGAACATTCACTACTTAAGAATTTCTTCAGCTAGAGAGAAAATAATCTTCATCTCATGAGAACACAATGTTGCGACCCGCCTTTAAGGCAAGGTAAGTGACATTCCTGTTAATAAATCCCTGGGGTGAATTAGAGTGAAATTACACTGAATGGCTGGTGTGTATATATGAGGCAGATTTATTTTAAACCAACTTAATTGCGACAGAAAGGAGATGCATGGCCATTTTGGTTCTTTTTTATAAAATTGTAAAAGAATCATAAAGAAAATTCATAAGAAAAATAATGAAAGAGAAGAAACACACTTTTGCTTGTGGAGGGGAAAGACATGGAAAGCACTCATGGATAAAGCAACAAGATTTGATCATTGCAATTTTGACGTGTCTGGTTATAGTAATGGGCAAGGTCTTGATCCATTGGGAGTGGGGAAAAAAACAGATGCTCCTCAGGTTATGTAAATTCCAGTTAGCATGAAAACACCTAGATCCCCCCTACAAAGGGAATTCTTCATATCTGATGCAATGCCCTGAGGCATGCACAGTTTTCTGATGGAGAGTTCCCAATGAGAGTCAGAGGGTGCGTTGGGTCCTTGGTGATCCATAGCTCCCTCTAGGGATATGACTGCTGTTTGTCCCTGCTTCTTGCAGTAGCACCGCTATGTCTTATGATGACATGGGGAAGCTGGCACCAAAAAAAAATGCAAGATCTGTTTCTTGCTGGCCCTTCTCCTTAGCTAGTTTCAAAGGCATCATGTTTCCAAACATCGTCGTTAAAATCAACCACAGAGCAACCTAGATAGACATCGGTTATGTTGCCACACAAAATTTTATTTTCTGAGGACCTTGGTTTTGAGAACATAAAAGGTTTTTGCATCCACACATCCTATAGCAAGAATTTTTGAAGTTGAACTATATTGTATGTGAAGGCTTAGGTATCACATCTTGTTTGCTTAGTAGGACACCCTACTTTGTCTGCAAGGTCGCATCACTGCAAGCAACTCTACCACAACATTCTTTTAGTTTCCTAGGTTGAGTAGTCTGCATCTATTTGATCATTTCCCTCAAGAAAACCACTCTGTGAATTTGGTTTCTTTGGTCACCTTCCACTGATCCCTCTCCATTTCTTCCATATTTCTCAGCTATGGGGCATCAGAACTACTCAGTGTGTAGGATATGGAAAAACTCCAGGTTTATGCAATTAGTGATAATTTATGCTTTGTTCCTTACTCCTTTCCCAGTAGTTCCTACCAATTTTCTTATTCTCACTATTGTTGAATATTGAGCTAATATTTTTATAGAACAGTCTAGTTCTGAAGTTCATGAGGTATGCAAAATTTATGATTGTTTATTCCCATGTTCATCAGCTTAGACTTGTCTCTATTGAATTTTATTTACTGTTTCCTGTTTACCTTCTATTACTTCTGTGCTGATACCAGTGATGTTTCTTTATGGAGTCTAGTTAATTGCCTCAGCTGTTCAAGGTAGAAATGCAGTTGCTGAAGAGAATGACAGCCTAAAATGAAGACTGCTATAAAATAAAGTTGACATCTCATAAACATGTCTGATTTTATTAAATAAAAATAGACAATATATGGACATATCTGACCTGATGATTTTTTTTACTATTCCTCTAGCCTCCTGCTTCTTTTTCAATATCCAGAAATGCCACAAGTAAAAAATATAGATATAAAAATGATGTTTCATGTTTCAAATGAATGTAAGACTGGGAAATAGGTGTTCCTCATAACACTACCAGTCTTGGACATTTATTCTACAATTTCATAGATTTACTAAGAAGTTGCATGTGGGTTAATTTTCGTCTGTGTGACATCTCATTTCTCTGGCTCAGAGCTTATGTGTAGAGATTATCAAATGTCAAATGCAAATGTAAAATGGATCCATGCTGTACAAAATAGTCTTTTACAGATATTGAGCTGACTATTCCCTTTAAATGTTAATGAAACTGTTGTAATTACTGAAATACCAAACCAGCCTAAGAGCTGGAGATCACAGCTGTACCCCATTCCTCATAAATTACTGGCACAGGCACTGTCTTGGCAGAAAGAGTTGTACACTAACTTGTTCATCGTGCCTCCTTTTTAAGTAAGGTATGGAGACAGAGGCCAAAGAGCACAGCCAGAAAACTGAGGGACCTTTTTGTTCTACTAAAGTATAAATCTTGCCCCCAACCAGGCTGCCCATCTTCCTGTCTCTGTGTCTCCCTCCCTCCTTTTTTTTTTCACAAAGACATAGAATTCAGATTATATCCTAAAAGCTATTGAACATACAGTAAAATAATGCAAGCCTCTCTAAACTTTTTTTTTTTAATAAAGATCCACTTATTACATTCTAATCTAATTTTTTTAGTTATGCTTGCTATTTTAAGGAAAGGAAAACTAACTGTGTACAAAAGTAGACAGGCAGGATGGGAGGAAAGTTGTTGAATAATGGGGAAAGGGTGGCACTGCTGCATTTTTTTCTGCGATATTTTTTCAGACAGCAAGCCTGTAGCATAGATGCAGTGAAAAGGAAAATAGAGTACTCGAATGGGATAAGTAACCTCAAGACAAAAAATGTCTAAGGGCTATGCAAGCATAACCAGGCAGTAAAGAGCCAGTGATATCTAAACTAAAGAAGTCTGTTGACACCTTGATTCTTTGATCTGTGAACTGTGTGACAGGCTTGCAAACGGATAGTTTATTATCTGGGAGGTGAATAGCAAAGTCCTACAGCGTTTCACAGGGTTAATACGTATAAAACAGCCATTTAGATGTGCACCAGGAACAGAGCGTGGGAGGAGTTTGCTTCAGCATGCAAGGAATTGGTACGGGTGCCTGTGCCTATATGTATGTCTACGCGTGTGTGCTTGTGTGGAGCACCGCGCGGTACCCAGCCACTCACATCCACTGCAACTGGAGCGATCCACACCGAAGCCGACCATGGAATTGCCAAATCCTTTTAATTCACCTTCCGATGACACTGAAGGTGGCCTGAGCCCGAGCAGGACCTTATTTTTATTTGCACGGAGGATCGCTATCGTTACACTCCATTTAAATTCAGGAATAAGCATCTCATGACGCCATGCTCCACTGCATCGGAACTGTATGAGCAAGGCGGTTCTTGCACAGAGAGGGAGAGAAGGAGAGAGGGAGAGACTTCCCAGGCTGAGAAGAAAAAGATACATTATCTGGTTTTTATGTCTATGGGTTGATTTTTTTTTTTAAGAAATCTGCAGCTCAAAGGTATTGGAGTAATATTTCTATAAGCCTTGTCTCAACAGCAATAAATTTATCTGTATCAACAGCAGAGCCAGATAATTCTGCTGTTGTTCTTACAGGAATCTGTTGTTTCATGGATCACACAGGAAATTCCAAAGAGCAACAATCTTTGTGCTACGTGACATTATATGAGCTTAGTCATTCAAGGCAAATAACTCACCTTTGAAAGGAGCTTGCATCTCACCTAAGCTTGCTTAAGTCTTTCCTCAGGTGCAGACACTTAATTTTTTTCTTTCAGTCATTTTAGAAAGTATGTTTGGCATGTAATCTACTATTGATGTGTGGTTACTTTTTCTGTTGTGTTTTGGTTTTGGTGGGTTTTTTTAAGAGGTCTCTTTTAGTTGCAGACAAATAAATGTGAAATTTGAAGGCAGTAATTTTTGATTTTGAGATAGCAAAGTCTTTTGACAGCATATTGGTATGTGATGAGTATAGACAGGCTACCTGGATTTTCGTCATCTTTACTCCATATCCATTTAACTGCGGAGCAGTCAAAAGACGGTTGTGGTAATATTCAGAAATAAAAGTGACAAGAATATTGCTCAGATAAATTAAAATTAGCATTATAAAGCATTAATGACTTGCTTTTTTCTGATTATATTATTTCTCTAGCCAAAATAAAGACCTAATTGATGTGAACAGTTACAACTGGATACAAATATGTTTTGTAAGGAAAAATACATTTGCAGTGGAAGTCAGGAGAGAAAAAAGGTCTTATACCTTGAGTGTATGAAAAGAAAACTATTAAATAATCAAACTTACATTATTGAAACTCATTTAGTGATTAAAAACTGAAATGAGAAAAAAAGTGGAACAACGACTTTGCTTGCCTTGTATGATAATTGGGTAATAAGATATATTCCACTGCAAATCAATTTCCTCATTCCAGTTTAGAAGTACAATATAGCCCTTGCAAAGTAGCATCTTTACGGTCCCAGGATTGACATCACAAAGCCGTAGTCTTCTTTTGAAATCTATGGAACTGTGATAAATCTTCATGGCTCTGTATTCTAAAAGGAAAAAGGATTAAAGAAAGATTTTCAAGAGTGGCATATTACCTCCTCTACACTATTTGGAGATGAAAGGATTGAATTATGGTAGAGTATTTATCAGTTTTTCATGGGATTAATAATTAAATAGAATTTATAGGAACAGGGAAATATTGTTACGGTATAAAGATTTAAACAATGCAAAACTTTTTGAACCATTAAAGCTTAAAGATGGAGTTATAGCCTGTAAGTGTAGAATGTATAGAAAATCTTGCCTTATGATATGTATTTTTTTAATTGTATCCTTTATTAACAGATAAAACCATTGAAAAATGGCCATCCTAATAGACCTATCCTTGTTTCTTGATGAATAATGTCAAATGAGTTATAAAGGACGATAACTGTTATGCACAGATGCATATTGAGATTTACCTGAGTTGCCATTTTCTAAGAAGGGAGGCTATAATTATTAGTGCTTTTCCTATAGTCTTTCCAGGAGGTTTCATTTTTTAATCACACCTGGGAAATTTTGTAAAAGTTTTCTTTGCCAGAAACAGAAGAAAGTAAGACCCAGCTAGGGACAGAGGGCTCTGGATGGAAAACAGTAAATGTGCTTTGGGTTGCAAGACTGGTGGAAGAAAATCTATGTTGTTTCTTTGATAAAATGGCCAGAGTAGGTCAGGTGTTCTCACTTGCTTGTTCTCTTGTTTTTCAAGTTGCCTGGGAAATACTTCGCAATGCAGGCTTTTGGGATCATTCTGCAAGGTGACAGAAACTACATGACTTTTGTGGATGGGAGTGTTGATCCTGATTGTGTCATGTGGCAATGAGTTGCCCCTCTCATTTGATTTCCAAGATGCAGTTCAGCAATGTATAAGGTCTTCATGTGTTCTTGGACCTCTATGCTGAACACAATTTTCTTTTAGAGGTTTATTGAAGGTAAAAATTCACAATGAAAAAATAGGTTGATCATAACTATTAATATTTTAAATCTAGCCTTTCTTCATATTCTATTCTTGTTTAGCTTTGTAAAAGGCTGTGTTTAATGTGCTCTCAGCAGCCAAAATTTTACTAAATGCTTTAATTATACTACTGAGACAGGAGATTTTTATTTTGTTTTGGTTTTCTTTTTACATTCTTGGGTTTTTTTCAGAATTCATATTTAAGCCTAATTCTTTCAACTTGGCACAAAGAGTGGCTGCCTGGATCTATCATCTTCCCATATTTATCAGCGTATGTAAGATGAAAATTTCAAGCAGAGACAGCAAGTTGTTCACAGTAACCTCAAATGTTTTTCCATACCAGAATACAGTGGCTCCATTTCCATGGGATACCTTACACGTTCAGTAGTAGACTAAAGTTAATCCAAGTATGACAGGGTAAAGCCACATCAAAGTTGTATGACGAATTCCTTTTAGAAAGTGATTGAAAGTTAATATGAATTTTATGAGGTTCTCTTTCTCCCCTAGAAAAATAAACTAACAAATATGAAGCAGAATTTAATTACTTCATGTAAATATGTATGGAGATTTAATGATTGCGATGCAATGATTATACTATGTTTAATTTAACAGTCTATTATTAATATCCCTTGTAACGAAACTTGAAATTTAAAATACATAGCATTAAAAACACTGTTGTCAAAGTTTCAACTACAATCATTTTAAGGTATTTTAACTAGTTGTATAAACTTGCTGCTTCTTTTAGATCCAGGCTTGCAAATAGAGGGTTGTGTAACAAATCATCCTCTCACATCAGGCTGTTCTTCACTGGTTTTCTTCTTTCCTAAACTGGTGACATCAGCTTCAGAGAAAGAGATTTACAGGGAGTTCAAAGGATTCCAAATAGGCATGAACAAAATGTCTGAAGAGACTTCAAGGTTTCTGTCAGGCCATGGAAATGAACAGATATTCCTTGATCTAAAATTAAAGCCCAAACCATGCTCATACACTTAGTATTAATTCTCTGGGTTTTTATTATGCTCGTGAACTATCCACACATAGGAGAAGACTGAGGTTTTTATCCAGATAGTCAATTTGTTCCAGTCCACATCTTTATTTCAGCTGAAGAAACCTATTATTAGCTCAAACAGCAACTTTCCCAGTTGAAAACACATGTAGCATTTCAGTAATCTAGATTTATGTCAGGTAGGTCATGAACTTTTATTGTATTCCTGTGGTAAATAACATAAACAAGCAGAAGAGATGTTGACCACTTGTAGTGAACTGGCTCCCCTATTTCAGTTTGAGACAGTTTCAATGAAGCAAAAAGAAAAACCTTGCACAGAGCTGTAGAAACCACAACAAATTGATTTTTTCCACTGCTTTTGTTACCTCCTGGAATTTCTACAAAATGAGAGCCAAGCATAGCTCCAACTGAGATTTTTCCTCCTATTTTAAGAAGAAATTATACACTTAAAACAAAATATCTTGCACATATCCAAATTCTAAACAATTAACTGGGTGAACACTTTGCCTAAGTGATAAAATAAATATTTTCCTCCTTCTGTTTGTTGTTCATTTGTTTGATGTAGGATTTTGCTATCTTCCAGCTCACTGAGTGGGCAGTTTATATAGAGTTTTCTTGAACAGATTGCACTTCTCAAAGGATTATCGGTCTCATACCTGAAAGTATTACACAAAAGCCTATAATTAAGGGCACGATTTGTGAAGCTAGGCTAGAAAAAACCTTTTAAATCCCTGGCATCTTCAAGCTTGTGTGTCCTACTTCCTTCAGTAGTGTGGACAATGTCTCCAATCTAACTTTTTTTCTTGGACCTTCTGAGATTATGGAAAGCTATCTTAGATGTCTAGATGTGGTTTGCTGTGTGCAGTACAGTCATATTCTCAGAACATATCTATATTACAATCAGAAGTGTGCCACATCCATACGTAAGCACACTTGTGGTAGCTTTTCCATAAACACTGCAGCATTTCAGCGGTGACTGTATCTGCTGTCCTGAGCCTCTTGGTATTTAAATGATCGGTCCTACCTTTTTTATCTACTATCTATTTCTGTTTTATTTTGAACATACACACTGTAGTCACACTTGCACTATTATGGCTTTGAGTTAAACAATCACTAGAAATATGCAATTCCAACTGCCAGTTCATCCCCTCCTGAAATACTGGAGACAAAGGATGAAACACCTTCTGCAAGGTTTTTCTCCTCCAGTGACTCTAAGGTGAAAATGATTAGCATAGATGATTAGCTTAGACCAGCTGTCTTACTTCCAGTTGGATAAAGTTAGATAAGGTGATGAATTAGGGTTTTTTTTTTTTTTTTTTGCTGAGATGAGTCTTGAAGGTGATAAAGCTATGTAGAAAAACTCTGATTTCCACTAGACTGATGGGGATAGTCTTGCTTTCATCACCAGTGTGTGTCCTCAATGGCTCACTATCTCAAGCAGAGCTATGACTGGGATCCATGGATCCCACACCAAAATAAAAAAAATTAAAAAAAAAAAAAATTTCCATCCAGATCAGTTCTTTCCTCTGGTCATACACTTGTGCTTTTCACAATGAAAAATGATTGAGTAACCTTAGGGGGACAAGGGTATTGCATCTGTTTACAACTGAAGAGACATATGCTAGAGCAAATGGAATGTAAAGCAGTGTTCTCAAAAATCTTTTTGGTGTTCCCTTAAGTGCTGCAACCATGAATATGCTGTTTGTTGTGAATCCCAGTCAATGAGTCTGGCTCTCCTCCACTGAATACCGAAGAAAGTTTAGGGGCCCAGGACTACAAATTCCAAGTCCAGAGAAGGAGCACGGCTTTCATTCACTGCAGTACACAGCAATACAATTTAACACACCGTTTTCTGAACCTAAGCCCTGCAGCAATCATACCTTTCCTCCTGAGTTGTTGCTGATGCAGGATTGGATCCAGCCTTGGCACACTTCTCTTGCTATACTTCATGAACAAGGATACCAAGTCATCACTACTCCTAATTTTACATTGTTTAAATGAAGATCCAGACTCTAATTTCCTCTTGGCAGCAAAATCCTTTGGAAGAGCATTCCGAACCCCAAAGCAGTTCCTCTAAGTGCTCCCACTTCAGCTGCATCTGAACATTCCCCATGATCCTCCCAGCTCTCAATATCAGCTCTTTGGACTGCAGGTTGATTTTGAAGGAGGGATACTCAGGCACACTGTCAGAAAATGCACCCTGAGTACAGGAAGACATCAAGGTTGTACAAACAAATACATTTGTCTCATCATGTATCACCAACCCCAAGAATACATACACATGATCCAAAAAACTGAACAAAAATTTGATAGAACGGGGGTTTCTGTTGTAGGTTTTAGTTTTTTCATTTTCTTTCCTCCATCTCTCCCCTGTGGGGTAGTGTTTCTGAAATAGTAGGGCATACCTTTTATTTTCTTTCTTTGGAGAAAAGTTAAGTTCCAAAGAAATTAAGATTCTGGAACTTTGCTGGTGTGATATTTCATTTCACACATTACATTTTTAAAAAATCTGCTTCTTTTTATTATGAAAAACTTGCTTTGCCTTAGTAAGTCAGGTATGACAGTCACCTCCAGCCCCAACAATTAATTTTCACTACTTACAAAAGCTATTCTAAAAAGTAACTTGTAATTAGATTAGTGAAGCAGTTTAACAGACTAAGCATATAATAAGTGAGCAGAAATGTTTAATCTGGAATGATTTGCAGGGAGACCCATGTTTAATTTTTTCTTCCAATACAATATTTCAAAGTCCTAATCTTTGTACTTTCATACCTCAAAATAACAGAAGTTAGTCTTTAAAATTAATAGACAGGCACAAATTTCCTCATTCCTCCTCTGCATATTCTTACATATGCTTGCAGGCATCTTATATGTGTGCATGTTAATGTATGTGTTATGTGTATGTGTGGCAATGAATATAAATGTTCCTGGTGGTGGAGGTTTACAAGGAATGTGACTCATATACATGAATTGTCGATTATATGTAGGTTATCATCCATTTATATGAGCTGCAATGCATGAATCAAAGCGCTTTAATCTACAAAGGTATTCCACACAACATGGATTCGTTGCCATAGCATTTATCATGCAAAGTCTAGACCCAGTTCATTGCTGAATTAAATAATACATCTCCAAGCAGCTATAAACAGAGCACAAATTCTGTAATGTATTCTGTGGCAGAGAATCCATGTCAATATAGCAGCCATTCTCACCCCACAACCATGGATTTTTTTTTTTTTTTTAATGTAAGCAATTGTGTCTAGGATGTGGAGAGTAGTATCTCTTCTGCCTCTCATGTATATGCATTTTCGAATTTTTGGCCCCTTTTCTCCTTTTAGCTTAATTTATAGCTTAATTGAAATAGCTTTTTCTATTGCTTCCTCACATTCATAGTAGCCAAATAATGAGCATAATTTTCCTCGTTCTCACACATACTGAGTGTTGTCTTTGAGCCAGAATCTGTACTATAATTTTATGGGACCATAAAATGTAGAAGGACAGTCAGCTTTACTCTAACACTTCTGGAATCAAGAATACCTGAAAAGTGGGATCACAGCCTTGATTTTGGAAAGTCTAGTTTCCAGATGTCATTCTGCTTCAGATTTCTTGCATGGACTTTGGCATGGCTATAAAGTATCTAAGCTCAGTGTATGGTATTCTTCTTCTATAAAGATGGACAGAGATGCACTATGGTGCTGGTGAGAATAGAGGTAAAATCTGTTCTTCCCTACAATTTATGCATAAAAAGGCACAGAAAAAAATGAAATACAATACAGAAAGTGTTAGGATGGAACTAACACAATATCTAGGTTTTAATGGTGCACATTTTACAAGAAAACTGCAACTGTTATGAATCACAGACTCACATAACCACAGAATCACAGAATATACCAAGTTGGAAGGCACCCACAAGGATCATTGAGTCCAGCTTCTGGCCCTGCACAGCACCATCCCCAGGAATCCCCCCATGTGCCACTCTCAACTGTAGAGAGTGGTAAGGTCTCTCCTGAGCCTCCTTTTCTCTAGACTAAACAACCCCAGCTCCCTCAGCCACTCCTCATAGGACTTGTGCTCCAGACCCTTCACCAGCTCCATTGCTCTTCTCTGGACATGCTCCAACACCTTGATGTCCTTCTTGTAGTGAGGGGCCCAGAAGTGGACCCAGGATTTGAGGTGTGGCCTCACCAATGCCAAGCACAGGAGGACAACCAATGTTCTGGTCCTGCTGCCCACACAATTCTTGATCCAGGCCAGGATGTCATTGGCCTTCTTGACCACCTGGGCCTACAGTGGCTCATGTTCAGTCAGATGTCGACCAGCACCTCCAGGTTTATAGCTGCAGGTGAAGGGGGGTGTGTCAGAGACTGAAATTATAGTTTTATGAGGTAAAACATTTTCTCTGCTTTTAACATGGTGCTGCAAAGAGAAGCACTACACCCTGCTTGAGGCACCAAACTGCCCACTGATGAGGATAAGATAACAACAATAGAGCCAGAGGACTTTCAAATCTTAGCTCCTCCCACCGCCCACCGCTATCAGCCCGCACAGACCCTGGCATGCAGGGTGGGGGGAGAATAGAGCCTTTTGGTGTGTCGTAACTGTCCAGCCTTCACTGACCACCGGAGTCCAGCTGAGGGGTTTTTATCCGTGGAGACGGGGACATGCCTAACACAGAGAGGCCCCCCCGAACGCAGCCCTCAGACCCTGAACCAGAGCTGATGCAACCGATTGTCAGGATTGCAAGGGACAGTGTCTGAAACTAGCCCTGCTAAGGAGGGACAGGGACGATTCCCCCCCGGCTCAAACATATATTAACCCACGGGACTCCGTATTCGCCTCCAGCGTGGCAGCCCAGCCCGGCCCGGCCCGGCCTGGCCTGGCGTGGCTGTGTGGCGTGGCCCAGCGTGCCATGTCATGGCGTGTAGCAGCATGTAGCCACATCCCACGGCACCAACGGGGGAACTTCACCAGCAGCAAGACCAGAGGGAAGAAAGCAACAAATCATCAGGCTCAGACAGGTGATATGTTTCCATCTAACCTTGTCACCTCTTCCAACCACCCCCCGCCCCCCATGCACACCTTTCCTTTCCTATCTCTTTCTAACTTTCCTCTATTTCCCTTTCTTTCCTTCTCTCTGCCTCTTTCACCATTAAATAAAATACACCTGGTTTTTGGCAACAACATCTAATCTTGTTTGATTTTAATCTCATTTGGGAATATTTTAGAATCTTATAAGTTCTTTCCAGTTTATGCCCAGACCCCTACCTTCCTTGGCTTTTTGGACTTAATATTGTTTGTAACAGGGTGGTAGTGCAGCTACCTTCCAAAAGCGTCTCCGCAGGAAAGGGACTCAGCAGTGCCACACACACAGACACACACACATTTACACCGGATAGTTCCAAATAAGAACCAGGAAAGGCTTTTGTATGGTGTTCCACGTGGCGGTTCATTGCAGCCACGCACATGAAGGAGCCCAGGAACGAAAAGCCAAGAACAGTGGAGTGTCCAGGTTTAAATATGGGGTTAGTATGGGAGAGAGCATTAGGGACCAGTGGTTTGAGGGCAGGGGTAGTACACAGGTGGGGTTTGGGTATGGGAGCCTATGGGGAATAGAGAGGGGTGGCTGAGGAACAGGGGGGAGTGGGTGAGCAGGAAGGGGAGAACATTCTGGAGCACGGACAGATATGGTGGGCAGAGGATGGCCAGGGGCGGGATGGTGCAACCAGGGAAGCAGAACTGGGGTACATTAACATAGCAGAACAAAAGTCCCTAAGAGAAGACTCTGTCTGTCACCCTAACCTGGGGGATGCCTCTCAAGGTCTTTCCTTCCAGAAGACTTCAATGGTTTCTTGGTTAATAGGCTTACCAACCACTACACAGGTTCTTTTATGCCAGGCAGCTCTGCAGCCACTCTACCCCCAGCCTGTAGTGCTGCAGGGGGTTGTTGTGACCAAAGTGCAGGACCCAGCACTTCACCTTCTTGAACTCCATACTCTTGGCCTCATCCCATCAAACCAGTCTGTTCAGATCCCCCTGCAGAACATTTCTGCCCTCCAGCAGATTGACACTAACATCCAACTTGGTGGTGTCTGCAAACTTACTAACTTGTACGGATCAAGGCAGAAACATATGGTCTCTGAAGCAGGAGGTTGTCCTCAGGCTTGCAAGAATGCTTATGCCTTTCACCTCCTAAGTTCTGCCACTCTGCCATGCCAAGCATCTGAATAATTTCTCAGACAGTTCTAATTTTTCCAATTTTGTCTGTCATTACCAAGAGAAATATGGCAAAAACATGTGCTGGTGTTTTGTATGATGTTATGACACAGATAACACACTTCTGTTTTAAATGGTAGGTTTATAGTTTATTTCTTATAGTTTATTTCTCTAAACAAGACATATAACTTGTTGGAAGATGAGATTGGGAAGGAGAAGGAAGCACAAAAAATACTGTGAATAGGATTGCAACGAATACTCCTTGGTCATACTAAATGATCATTACACAAACTAAAGAGCTGTATTATCTAGCAGCATAGCATGTGCTTTGCCAGAGTTTTAGAACACTGCTTTTCTTGACTGGCATGGCATAATGTTTGTGAGAGGGGAATAACATCTTCTGGTTATAGCAGATGAGACAGCAACAGACATCAGTTTAGGACATTAATTCTGACAGGCAGAGTGTCTGAGCAATACTTGGAGCTTTGCACTAAACTAGGTTGTCTTCCCAGATGTAGCCTTGTGTAACCTCAGTTAATGTATTCCAAAGAAAATGTAAGAAAATTTCCTTTCTTCTGTAACATGACTGTTGTGGGCAAGCAGAAAATAATGTTTTTAAAGTGGACAAGAAGGTAGGATAGACACAGATTTAAATTTTATAGTCTATTAGCTCAGTACGTTCTCCAATAAGTTATATGATATCATGAGGGAAGTTGTGTTCAATCTCCTGTTGGTACCAGTAAATGGATGTGGAAGAAGAAGAGGTCAAATTCCCATGTGATACAGAACACATCACTTAGGAGTGTTGGAAGACATCAGTCAATTTTGCCTACTCTCTGCCACATAACATTTGAAGGGGGAATATGGACAAGAAGAGCCTGATTTCTAGGTTGTGGAAGTATATAGTAAATCAACAGAGGTGGTGGAAGTCAGGAAAGGAGTCAGAATAATGGAGCAGCAGTACTATTCACTTCTTATTTAATTTGTATTTTAGGGATTCATCTATATAAAAAGATTATTCTTACTACACATAATTTCATCAAAATTGCCTCAAATTCTGTATAAATTCCCCTCTTAAAATGTGTCTGTGCATTTTGCTAAGAATTTACTCTGCGTTTTTGAAGAGAAAAATCATTTGCTAAAACTTAATTCTGCAGTTTTTATTCATTCTAGCTATTGCCTATAAACAGCATATTGATTTATGAAAGCCAGCTAACAGTGATATAGCCCAATAATCTTAAATTTAAAAAAAAGGAGCATAGCATGAGACAAAGATAGTCAATTGCATCAGATTATATCATCGGGCCAAGCAGTTCAGTTCAGGTTCAGACATCTCTATAGGGAAGACATGAAAATGCTAGGAAATGAGAAAAATATGACAGAAATAAGATCTAAAATTATGCTGATGACACAGCTTTTTAATAGAGTTCTCTATTTCTCAGTGTAGACTAATTTGTATTCCTTTCTGGAGGTTCATTATAAAATTGTGTCATTCCTTCTTCCAACATCATATTGTCATTTAAAGAGCTTTCCAGTAGTCCAAAGAGAACACCTTAAAACAATGCAAATGTGTTGACAAGAACAAAGCAGCAGATCTGAAATATTTGGTTCCAGTCATTCAGCTGCACAGTGTTTAAAACGTTGTAAGTATTTGTTTGGTAACATTTGTGTTGGATAAATATAAACAATACAATTAAAGTTAGTCTTAAAATAAGGTCTCTTGTTGAATTTTTGAAAAAGAAGTGGGTGAAAAAAAGTTGCAATATGTATTTAAAATAAGATATTTTTATAAAAGTCCGTTTATCAAAGCTTTGGAAAGAATGAGAGGAAAAAATTGCTGCATTGACTCTAAACTCAGAAAAAATTCTTGGCTATTACTTCTGCCTCTCCTTTCAAATCACAAGGAATTAGAAATAAAGTCCCATTCTTAAATACAAAGCCAGAATTGAGAGCATCCAAGAACTGGTTAATTAGGCTTACTAGGAAAGAATGTAAACTGTACTGATACACATGCTAGTTTTGTTTTGTCTTTTGCATATTTGGTGAATTTTGTAACATGACAAAAAAAAGAAAGACAGTAATTGTCTCTAATAAATTTTCATTTTAAGTAGCTACATAAAAGAGATAAAAAGACAATTTTTTAAACAAGTGTATAAAAAATGTTTTGCTGATGATGAATAGCCTCTGAATTTTCGTTCCAAAGCCTCTTAAAGGTTTGGAATAAAATGGCTTTTTTGTACTACCATACATGAACCCAAACTCCTTTTGCCAGCCAATAAAAAATTAGTGTGTGGCATTGGTAAGATTACCAGAGTTTTTTTTAATTTATGAGATTAAAAAACCACCAGGTTTATGCAAGCTCAGTGTCCCACAAACAGTCTTCCTCTTATATAATCAGCTTTAAACTCACACCAAGCAGATTTGCTTTTGTCTTTTAAACATAACTGTATTCGTCTTTTAATTTTGTCTTTAAATAGGGAATACTCATCATATTATATCCATGCAAACAAACGTATTCTGGTCTAGGGTCTTTGCTAAATTGAGTTAAATTACGTAGTTGCTCCACTTAAAATATTCAAAAGCACCAAAAATCCACGTGTTGGATTTTTATTAATATTAATTAATTAAGATATTTATTCCTTTTCTGAACTTTGCAATGAAAACTTTCTGAAGTATCCTAGTCTTATATATATATATATGGGTGGGGGTGTTGATTATACTTGTGTGATTTGCCTCTCAGTCTGAGAACATAACCATCAATGCTTCTACGTGGAGGTATCAATGAGGAAAAGAGCAATTAAAGTTTTAGACACACGAGGGGCTAATGGTGCAAGGCTCAGTAGACAAGTGACAGTCATGCAAAGAAATAAATATGCCCAGAAATACTTTGTGTCCAAAGGAGACATAGACAAACAAGTCAGAATGTAATTGCAGCAGGAATTAATAATTTATACTTCTTATGTCAACCCTGTGATTAGATTCCATCAAAATAAATAAATAGGGCATCACATCAGATGCCCACCAATGTGAATCATAGGAGACTTTCCCCTGATGGCTGTAGGATCTACTTTGAGGTAAAGGAAGAACTGAAGAACTGTCAATCAGGGCAGTTTTATTTCTTTATCTCAATGACAATAACAAAATTTAAATCAATAAACATTTCAATAACTGGTTATTTTAATGTCTCCAGAAATCTTAAGGCACTGTTTCTCATTGAGATCCTGAGCTATGTGTCCCTTGAAAAAGAAGGGAGGGCTTGAGTTGCAATAATATAGTTATTTCCAATAGTGACATAGAAGTATAATTATTTCTCTTGGAAGGCAAGAGTTAAGAATGAGGGAGGTAAAAAAGTATGCCAGGATAAGTAAAAGTAGGTAAAAATGGATTTTGAATTTTGATCATATATCAGCAAAAGTGGTTTTTTTAAATATTTCTGCATAATATTTGCAATTACTTTGCATTTACAGTGTATTTCTAAAAACCTCAAAATTACATGGTTAAAGGAGAATATTTGATTTTTTTTTTTATTATCTAACACATTTTTATAATAGAAATTTGTATTTAGACAGCAGTAATGCGTAGATTCTTTTTTTATTTTAAAAGAAAATCTTGAAGTAGACCATGGAGGAGTTTGTCTTATTGTTCTCCTTTTTCTTTTCCCATAGGAAATGTAAAAACCTATACTCACATTCAAAATACATTAAAAAAAATGTTACAACAGACGTTTAGCAGAACCACTCTGAAGACCATCATTCCTGACATAAATATTTCATATGCAGATCATCTGCTATTTCTACATACTATACATAATGACTGAAATCAATTGCGTTGATTCAAACCAACACCTGCGTTTCTCCCATCTCGTAATATGTAAAGAAATATATTCTGATGTTTTGATTTACTAATCCATAGTACCTGATTTGAATTATTCCAACAAAGTTACTAAAATGTAAGACTAAAAGTATGTTATAGAACTTTTCACCTTACACAGAAAGATGTTTTATTGACTTTATTAAACTATGATTTAAATGAAAAATTCTATTTTTAAAATGTATTTTATATCTTAAAAATCACCCAAAATATCTGAAATAATTCTTCAGTGACTAATCATCCAATGAGCCTCCATTCTTGGCCTAAAATGAGTGAAAAAGTTAATTTAGAATTTCACTTCCATGTTGGAAGCCCTGCAGGCCTTCCAAAAGTAGGTAGCCCCAGCCACCTAAGATCCCTTTACTGTCAGTGATTCTGAGGTGGCACCTCTAGTGTCTCTTTCATCTGTATGTTTTAGTTTACTATACGGTTTTTAGTTCGTTGCGTTCTTTTCCCCCTTCACTCTCATTCACTTTCCTCTTTTTTTTCTCTGTCTTTCTGTCTGCCTGCCAGACTACCTATTCCCTCCATCTCTTCCTCTCTTTTGATTCAACCTGTTTAAGCATAGAAGTTTATTTAATTTATTTAATTCCTGGTGCTGGTTTGTTCTAAGATAGATTATTTTTGTATCTATTTAGAGGCATAAAATTAATGCAAACTGGTTGCTTAATCTGCTGAAATCCGTTCTGCCATGTTAAATGAGGGAGTAACATTCTCCCAATCTACAACAGACACAGATTTTTGAAAGCTATTCAACAAACAGCTCCTTCTCAGAACTTATCTGTTAGAGACAGTTACATCTCCTCAATCATGGAATCACAGAATCACTTGGGTTGGACTGGTCCTTGAAGTTCCTCTTATTCCAACCCCTCTGCCATGGGCAGGGACATCTTCCACTAGACCACCTTGCTCAAAGCCTCATCCAGCCTGGTCTTGAAATTTTATAGGTTTGGGGTATCCACAACTACTCTGGGCAACCTGCTCCAGGGCCTCACCACCCTCAAAGTGAAGAATTCCTTTCTATTATCTAATCTAAGCCTATTCTGACAATTTAAAGCTGCTCCCCCCTATCCTATCATTACACGCTCTTCTAAAAAGTTCCTCTCCAACTTTCTTGTAAGCCCTCTTTGGGTACTGGAAGGCTGTAATAAGGGTAATATGTCAGTAGAGGCTTTATCAGATCAGCCAGGTAGCTGTAGAAACTTCCTTTTGATTGAATTATTTATTTTGTGCTCTGGTTTCCAAAAAAATCTCACCAGTCAATTTAAGTTCTAGCCTAACTCTAAGATAATGGAATGTGTGGAATGTGTTACATTGAAGTTTGTATATGATCAGCCTGCTCAGGTGGAAGAAACCTTCCAGCAAAGTAAGGAATCAAAGAAATTTACTAAGACATCTATTGTCAAACTAAAATTTGTATCATCATTGACTTTGTAATTCTAAATCTGTATTAAGTTTGATACCAGTTCTCAACTGAGCTCATCTACAATGTTTTATAACCTGGTCTTGCATAGCTTTACATTTGTTGCTGTGACAGTGAAGAAATCTGAGCCGTTATCCAGGAGACAACTAGCATAAACAGCAGCAACTAATCCATCATTTCTAACCTGACCCTCGGCAACTACTGGCACCTGTTAAATTACCTGTGGAAACAATATTTGAATGACATTCAGGGTAGCAGATAAGGATCAGTTCATTTAAAAGAAATGGGAGAGAGAAACACAAAAACATTCTCCATCAGCTCTGTGGAGTACATGTGCTTTCANTCTCTCTCTCCTCCTTGCAGCTGGGTTGGCATGGGGGACCCTCCTGCAGGCCGGTGGAAGGTCTCCCAGTGAGGTTTTGATGTTCTGGTGTTCTGAACAAGTCCAGAAGAGAAGAAGAAGAAACTTTACAAATCAGTCACAATTCAATAAATGGTCTAGACTCTTGTTGCATTACCACCTTTGGTTAATTACTTACCTGATAAAATGATAGTTGGGGGTGAGTGTCACAGGACAAGGGTTTCAATGTAGAAAAAATCCCACATATATGCAATGGTAAATGTTTTAGGCAATTTTTTTATCTGTCCTACTGTGGAGATACAGCCAAGGTGAAAGTATGATGATCACACATTTAGACTGGCACTTACTACTTCAAACCTATAGAACACCAAACTTTACAGACCTTCTTTTTTCTCATGTGATGATCACACATTTAGACTGGGAGTTGGGACTACTTCAAACCTATAGAACATCAAACTTTACAGACCTTCTTTTTTCTCATTATTTGGTCCAAATATTTAATCGAATGCAAATCTTCTGATTCTGATTTTTCTTTCCAAACTGCGAGTACAGCTATAGGTTGGTATGCTGGTGTTCAGGCTTGATTTCTGATCCAAAGCCATTAACTTCAATGGTCTTTGGATCAGATCTTTAGAGAGCTTGTTTTCAGTATCCTCATGCCAGTAATCTGTACTGCATAATTAAGTATGTTCTCAAAACTGAACCCTGAATCCTCTGTTCATTATTCCTTCTGAAATTAATATGTTTCCATGCATGGCTGAATTTTTTCTCTTTATCCTATTTTATTTTTAGCACCTTATCTTTGCTGTGCCTCTTTACTTAGTCAGTAATCTCTAATATGGTATCTTTTCAAATACTTTTTGAAAATCCAGGTGTGCTGTATCTGAAAACTTTAACTTACCTGTCACGTCAGTGTTATTTTCAAAGAGTGCTAACAGGTTGTTTAAGCAAGACCTTCCTTGACTGTAGCAATTCTGGACACCTTTAATAAACTATAAAGCTGGTATTCTCCTACTAACCTCCATCAAGACCTTTTCCACAAAGCTCATGTTAAACTATGTGGCCTACACGTTCTCTTAAGTCTCTGTCTTCTAAAGTTATATCTGTCCCTTCTCAGTCCTCAGAAATCTCTTTCATATCTACTGAACTTTTAATACAGAACATTTAAAGGGTCACCAGCATCTTACTTTGTTCTTTCACAAAATACGTTTTTTATGTGAAAGACATCCAAATGTGTGATAGCTTTGGTTCCTGTAGATACTCTCTTAGTAAGTGCTCAAAGAGAAGCATAGAATAAACATTGACAAGTTATCTAAATAAGCAAATACGGTTTGGGAGGAGGGGGAAGGGACACTCAAATCACAAGATATATCTGTCACAGATGAGCAGCAGATTTAGGGATTCCCCACAGCATGGCAATTATTTTTAACCAGGTATTGTTATTTGTACTAATAACACTCATTAATAAAAATTTATTAATTACATTTAATTAAAATGCAATTAAAAATACATTTTTAAAAAAAATCATTGTCTCTATCTTCTTTACCTGCCCCCTGAATAAATAAACTTTGTTTAAATAACTCTTTGTATTTTTTCATGGATAAACCTCCAAATCTATAGCTGTGTAAATATTTTGCCACTTCTTTCTCACNTGAGCATAGCCCCAGCAGGACAAAGAGAAAAAGAAATCATAGGAAAAGAAACATTTTTCCAGATCAGTATAGGTTTCACAATTGGGCTGTTCCAACAGCAATTTTTCTTCCTGCTTTTTTTTGTTTTTAAAGACAGATTCCATTCTGGATCTTACAGACTCTAACCTCCTAAAATGTTATCACAGAAATAGTATAAACCTTTCGTTTTCTGTTTCCTCCAAATTATTAAGAAATTATCTGAGAAACAGAAAATATAGTTGAAGAATGAAAGAAAAAATCAGAAAGTAATTAAACTATTTTCTTATAGAAAACATAATGGCAAAATTCAGCAGTTTTATAGATGTTCCCACCTTTAAATAATTTGGGGAAAATGTGATATTATTAAAAGATGTTAAAATTCTACAAAGCTTGTGAAGAAACTGAATGGGTCATATCTAACTCTGCCTAGTGAAATCTGTGACCAAGTAGAGTCTGAGCAGATTCTGAGACTCCACCATGTCTAAACCCAAAACTGCTGCAGTAATGTGAGAAAGCAATAAGGGTATCAGATCTGATAGCTCGTTTCGCTCAATGCATTTTGAATAAGAGAAGCATTGGTAAAACCAATCTGGCAGCTATTGAAGCCAAAGACAATAGCTAAGAAAGGTTTGGGAAAGACATGGATACATGCAATATGAAACTAGGAGGTGAAGTGGTGCAAGACAAACAAAAATTATGACGATAAAATAGTAGTATAGAGTTTCAAGCGGAGACAACTGCTTGTATAACATGGTTCTCCAAAACTGGACTCAAAAAGGCAACAGAATCCCTATGACTCAACTGTGAGGAAATGCATATAGCAAAAGAGCGACAGTGCTATTAAAAAGACAAATTCTGAACAGATTATACATTTAAAGAAAAGAAGGCCTAGTTTAGAAAGAAGGAGAAATCATTCTCCCTGTGAAACAAGAAGAAACATCAAGAGACCGGAAAGTCTACTTGAACATAGCCTAGGTAGGCATTTGTGCTGTGCCCAGCTCAAATTCAAGCCTTCTGCAGGTCTTGACTATTATCATTTTGTTCACACTCTATCTATGAGCACTGCAGAATTTCTGGAACATATATGTAGGAAGGAAAATGCCATAGAGCTGCTTTATTATGGTCATGTGTTAGAACATAGTGCAATTGCAGTGCAACAAATATTTGATTTGCCCTTTTGAAAGCAAACAGAGAAGTATCCAAAACAGGCAAAGCCATTCAAACTCCTGTGGTTATCTCCTTAGGTCAATATTTTTCATGCAGTGGAAGCGAGGTCCCTGAGGGAATTGCAATGCAGTAACTGTTAGCAACTGTTGACTATTTAACAGAAACAGTCATCTGGAAATAATCAGCTGCAGAAGAGAGATCAGCAGAGTCCAGCTGGTGACAAGTAGTCTTAAAAGTAAGTGGTTGCCTGGTATTATCAGAGAGGAAAGAAAATTTGAGTACCTGTCCCCTTAGCAAGGTATCTTGCACAGACAACCTGAAGTAGACATTTCATTGTTTCTGTGAACAATTTTTGACAGGATATCTCAGTTCAGCACCTTGCTTTTTTTGTATTAGCTTAAAGGTATAGCAGTAATTTGATTAATTACAGACATGTCCATCTCTGCTGCTGTTGGTTTTATTTTGTATGCTCTGACATCAAGATTCAATGCATAAATAAGAAGACTTTGAACATCATTTACACCATCTGTAATGTCACTGTGTATCTCTCTTCTGGCTTTCCTTTGAGTGCAATAATTCAGTGTTTGATACTACAGAGATTCAGGTAAAAGCTACAGAGAGTGTAAGGTTTTAGGCATATTGTACTACTGCTCCTTTGTCTGCTCTGTATGTCTTTCAGCCTCCACTATTTAAATGGAGAGCTGTTCCCACACAGAGAACTAGGAAGTTGTTACAATGATGATGTTATTTTAACATTTATGGAAGTCTCCAACAATATTCTGTGGGGAAAACTCCATTTCCTCACTGTTTCTCCACAGTTTAGAGGTTACTATAGTTTGTTTCATTGCCGACTGAGTTCTTGAACTTCTCTGTGTCAGACTTAGATGTTCTCAGCTCTTTAATTTTTGAGTGTCTCCAGTCTTTAAACTATTTTCCAATAGCTCAATAATGTGAATCATGTAGCATATTAAATAGAACAGGATAAAATAAAAAACTATAGTTAATAGTCTATCCTGTGAAGAAAATATACCTACAAAATTATCTTTGTAAATGTAATGCCACCATCATTACCATCATCATCATCATCACCATCATCATCATC